>SDVV010032047.1:0-11474 GCA_016164225.1 Gammarus roeselii
TGTCCGTGGCATCACTCGAGAGGCAGTGTGTCAGGTCAAGTCACCAGCATGTGTCCGTGGCATCACTCGAGAGGCAGTGTGTCAGGTCAAGTCACCAGCATGTGTCCGTGGCATCACTCGAGAGGCAGTGTGTCAGGTCAAGTCACCAGTATATGTCCGTGGCATCACCGAGAGGCAGTGTATCAGGTCAAGTCACCAGCATGTGCCCGTGGCATCACTCGAGAGGCAGTGTGTCGGGTTAAGTAGCCTGCATGTGTCCGTTGCACTCCCTTCTTACTTATCTATGATAATCGACCCAATGCACATGTCGTCTACCTTCTCTCTTATAAAGTGACTCACCAACATGGTTCGTATTGATCGTCATTACGGGCACAACATAGGACACCGTCCTCACCACAAAATAGTGTAACGTAACTACAACATAGGACACCGTCCTCACCACAAAATAGTGTAACGTAACTTGAACTTGAATCGCATCAACCTAATACCTTTGATAGTTGCTTGGGATCTATAGCATTACCCGAAAAGTCTACTATAACTATTAAGGCTCTTATATCAATCTACTCACATGCAGACTAACGGACATAGTCGACCCGAGATGCGCTTTCTGCGGATTATACAACCACTTTTTAAATATATGGCCTAGAATATTTTCTTCCGGACCCACGAACCCGTTACATAAAACTGGAGCTGGCAGCACCATCTGCAAAGAAGCTACGTCTTTGATGTTACAGCATCCTAATTTACTTTAACCATGTGAACGTGATTGTCTATTAAATACCAGGGACTGTTCGTAGCCGGCTATCAAAATCGTAACCCCAGGCACCTCCGTAACATGGTCATCGCCCTTGCGCAGGAACGCTGCATATTGTAACCCAACTTGCGGTTTTTTATTTTTTGCTCATTTATTTTACTAATTATTGAAAAAAAAATCTTAGTAGAATAAAAGTTAATCCAAATCTAGGTAATATACTACAGGTTGTAAATCCATACTATCAGATTTGTTTTACCTAATGATATCCAAATCCATCTTGTGCTCATGAACCAATTGTCTGCTAATATTGTTCAAATTCAACACACTTACTTAACAATAAACGATGACAACCCCGTCACTCACTTACAACCTAACATTGTGTTCATATTTCAGTTGTTATGAAGTTTGTTGCAAATTTTCTCCGAGATGCCCACCAGAGGGGAGGCAATACGGAAACATTTCTTCTTGCGGAATGGATGTTTTTTATTTCCTCCAGACTCTTTCGTCTCACTTATAAGTCTTATTTATCAAGGTCCTTCCCATTTTTCCCTCTGGCCGGTCTGTGCCAGCTGGCCTTATTCCAACTAACCTTTCCGGCGTCTTTTGCTGGCACCGGCACATTCCCGTCCGCCTAAATAGGAATTGATCGCTAATTTGTGTCCGCCGCCGCTGAGGGAACATCGAAATACGATTGTGGGGCCGCTCCCACTTGCGGTTATTGGACACGGAAAGAAATATCCTCCCTAGGTCCGATTGAGTCTGCCGACATTTGGTTATTCGGTTTGGTAGTCTGCATCACAGGAATGGGCTTCATGAAACGTAATGCTCTGCCAACCGAGCTAAAGGGGATGCCTTTAAATGTCCCTCTAAAAAGCAGGAACCGAGCTAAAGGGGATGCCTTTAAATGTCTCTCTAAAAATCAGGAGGAGAAAACGGGAAGTCCTTTACAGTATTCGAAACTATGCATAAAAATGGGCGCTATCATGTTCATTAGGTTAAGCATCCCATGAAACTACGGTTCAAATCCAAAAATGTTGTTAAATTACTGTCCGAACAATCACATTTAAATTGAAATTTGCTTTTTATAATCACAGTTCGAGGAATAATACTCAAGTCCAACTTTGTTTTCAGCCTGGCTAGGTTGATACTGAACGAGTGGGTATGTTCCAGAGCAGACTATCACGGTGAGGGTCTTTTTAACTTCAGCTCCTATTAGAGATAATCCAGCGCGTGCTAAAATTAAGTTTGTTAATCCTAAATTCTTTGTTAATACGAGCATAACTTTTACCGGGGAGTTGTTAGCTACCACTTTCTATTATCGCACCACCCAGTGGGTGGGTATATGATTATACAGTCGCAGTACACCAACTGCGAGTGAGAGCAGAAAAACTGTTCAGCACAAACACTAACTGTACTAGTTAAAGACCAGTGTAAAATAATTTGACCATAAACATCCATTAATGATATGGGTAAGGAGAGCTGATGAAGTTGTGGTGTACACCGTCAAGCAACCACATCACTGCCTCTCTTCTACAACCGCACTTCCCATCAATTGAGGAACCGCACGTCATCAGCAGACCACATGGACCGACATCGGTGTTGTGATGCGGATTGGTGGAAAATATTGTACCATCAGATTTCTAAAATTATAATTTGACAATGGAGTAGTCGGAAAGGATCATGTAGACGGAACTGAGAACAGTGTTTGCTCCACTGTGGCCCTGGATTCCTGTTGTGGTAGTCGACGATGGACTTTTGATACTTCGTCAGAGGTGCGGGGCCACGTGTATCATACTACTGTCCGTCCGTCCGCCTCTTGAGACGTTGTTTGTAGTACTCGAGAATAATCCTGCCTGGGATTCTGCAATTACGAACTTGTAGCAAATTTATGCAAATAAGATCATCCGACAAAGAGATGCACTGCTCATGGAATTGTTTCAAATCCACTTGAACTGGAATGAAAAAGAAGGATTTGTGGTTTAAAATAGAATAGAAGTTTTGGTAGGAGGAGCTTGTGCGCTTCCTTGATGTAAAACCAGGATTAAAATGTGTGAGGTGCAGCGATGTTGTTTTTTGTTCGGTTTTCACACTGAAACTCACATTTCAACGAGAGGACGTATGTCCCAATGAGCGTGTATTTTCTGTTCAGTAAAAAACATTGGAATATTTAAAGCATTAATAGCACGAAACCAAATTTATCTTTTATATAGGATTCTCTTGACGAAAAATACATGGGAAAATATTTCGTTAAATTAAGTTAATTTTAAAATTAGTTCGTTGATATTCAAAATTGTTCTTGAAAACACGTCTGCAGTGAAATTGAGTGACGCAAGGCGCATGAATTTCACCAACTGGACGTAATTCAAATTTTAAATAGTTTGAACCTAGACCTCGCGCTGTCTGAAAATGAATTATGTACTCAAATAATCAACGAATAATAGTGATAATAATAATAATAGTAATACAATTCTTGCAAATTTGTGGCAATATGATTTTTTTCTACACACAATGTTATTTATCTCTCCCACTATACTAATATCTATAACAGGTGGTTTGTGATATTGGTAGATGGATATTTTTCCTTCACTTACACAAATCACTTGCATAGGCTTTGATCAATTACATGAACTCAAAGAAGCACTAGAATTGGCGACATCGAATTTTAGTTAACAGTGTATATTGTGTTATAGCCCTCCGCATGTGATTGGGTTTTTGCACCTTCGCTCATTGCCCAACCTTTCTGAACCTTTTTCGTTAACATCCTTATTACTTAATTTTACACACATAGATTGAACATGTTATAAATGATTGGAAATCTTGTTCCTTTAACAACCCAAAATCCAGACTGGTGATATTGGGGGCATTTGTAATCTTAATTCAGATGACTAATTACCTTCATGTTTTCAATCGAATGACGCCATCGTCTTCAACCTGTCACGTCCACGGTGTAGCTACAGTTGTTAGAGCTAACTACAAATAATTCCCTACCTCACAGTAGGTTAGTCTACAACGATCACTGCGTCACTATTAAAAAACTAGTCTTAGTTTAAACTTATCATTTTGAAGATCTTGTGAGCGTTATCCGTATTTTGTTCGGAGTTCGGCAGCGCTAGCTCAACACGTCCGCCCGCACTGATTACAAACAAGCAAGAGGCCCCTCAGATTGGGGGAAGCCAGTCTTTCGGCAACCAACGCCATCTAACGGTTGCGTTGGTAGGCTTATTCGCCTACATGGCTCCAAACACGGTTTAACACTTCCACTCGAAAGATTATATCTTGCTACTTTACTATAATAACCTCATCATCTTCAACATAGATATTTATTTTAATCGATACTTATTTGCATTATTTCATTCTCAATTGTTTACAAGTCTAGAAGTGATTCGAGAGAAAAAAAACTGAGTA
Organism: Gammarus roeselii; assembly: GCA_016164225.1. Taxonomy (NCBI): domain Eukaryota; kingdom Metazoa; phylum Arthropoda; class Malacostraca; order Amphipoda; family Gammaridae; genus Gammarus; species Gammarus roeselii. The sequence goes on from SDVV010032047.1 coordinate 4,160, forward strand.
CAGTGGTCAAGAAGGCCGGGGATGAAAGGGGGGGGGGGGATGTTCCCCTACCCTCACCTCAGGAATGCCAAACCACGACACCAGGGTTCCTTCACTATCGAAACACACACATAGGTTAACAATGGAATGTCTTAGTTGGCAGGGTATGATAAATGTTTCCCACACCGCATACGCTTCATTGATTGACTAATTTTAGTTAACAGTGTATATTATGTTATAACCCTCTGCATACGCTTCATTGATTCACTAATTTTAGTTAACAGTGTATATTATGTTATAGCCCTCCGCATTTACGCTTCATTTATCCACTAATTTTAATTAACAGTGTTTATAACGTTATAGCCCTCCGCATTTACGTTTAATTTATTCACTAATTTCAGTTAATAGTGTATATTATGTTATAGCTCTCCGCATTTACGCTTTATTTATTCACTATATGATACGTGCAGATTTTGATCTTCTCACCTCGTTAGATTTATCGCTTGTCAACGAATCCTCGTGTTGGTTCTTTTGTTGTATGTTTTTCCCCAACCCTCGAAAGTGTTTCCACGAGCGACTCAGCATGTTGCCGTCCTTTTACGTTACCCCTTATCTAGATCCTTCACCAAACCTTCTGAAGTGTTACCAATTAAAAAAGGCAACCAGGACCGTTTAGTTATTTTGTTGCATTCAGCGCGTCAGCGCTATCTCAGGGTCAGGTGCTCTCATATCAGGTGACGGCGTAGGCCATTGGTTTATCCTCTTCAAATCTTTGTAAACCAAACTAACCTTCTATAAGAGGGATTTTAACCTGTATCATTTGTGACGGGTTTAGGGCCGTCTTTGAAACAGAAATTGTTTGTGTAGCTAATACAAGTGATAAACTATGATAGACCCGTTCCTGCGTAGGTGAAGGGACAATGGAGTAGTCGGAAATGATCATGTAGACGGAACTGAGAACAGTGTTTGCTCCACTGTGGCCTTGGATACCTGTTGATCGAATTTTGCAAGGCACCCATTCGTTTTTTTTGCTATGTGAATCAAAACTTGACATTATATCCAGACTGCTCGGGTGGAGGGTGGGCTGCAGCTGCGGCTGCTCATTGTTTTGGGCTGTAATACGAACAAGCATCTATTTAGTCATTTCCCATTTTTTTTGTAATCGTACATAATATACTCAGAAAATTAATCTTGTTACACACCTGTCACGCATTTAAATTTAATAAACCTTAACCCCGTGTGTCATCTACCTTTCACTACGTTTACCACAAATAATAAGTTGACGTTAGAAGTTTTTCACAATTTAATTCTGTACGATGCGGACTGTTTAACACGATGGCAGCAACATAATGCTTCGAAGGTCGTACAGACTTTTTCTTGGTGCAAATAAAAGGAAAGAAGTACGTTCTCTCTATATGAAGGAAATCTGAACCATTTTACAGTGTTAGCATTATAGCTTCATTAGTAGGATTTGAATAGCCATTGAAAAGGTCTGTTAGGACATTTTAATTGTTTATGTTTCAATCAAGAACGTCATGAATGAAAAGAACGCATCGAGTTGATGTTGTTCTTCATGTTCGGTTGAAGAGCAAACCAACTCAATTTTTCTATTCATTCAATGAATTGACCGAACAAAATTAGGCCCGAACACTTACTGATTAGGACGATGCATGGAGAATTATAAACTTTAACGCACTTTTAAACAATAATTTTTTTGCAAAAAAAAATGGTGTTCTGATTTTTTTTAAAGCGTGTCAACTATTTCACTGAGAAATATACTCAATTTCTACTTCTAGCAAAGTTTCCATTGTTTCCTACAACTGTTAACCAATAAAGTATTGAGTTCACGAGAAATATTTATCTGATGTTTGTGATCAAAATGACTGTAATAATATTATTTTACACCCTGGCATCAGGTGCAAAGACAGAGAAATATCAGGTAAGCAGGTTGATAGTTACTGGGTTAAGGTTACTCGTAGCTTGTGTTGTCACAGTTCGGAGTGCGACTGTGGTCACGTAGAGCAAATCGTTGACGCACGAACGTCGTTTGACACACAGCGTTTGGCCCATCACTTGCAAATGGCTCGTCACCGTTCAATAGAGCTCGTTTTACGTCAAAAAAAAACAGCACATAAGTAGCACCGCTGCAGCTGCTGGGAAAAACTGCTCAACCGTGGGAAGAACGAGCCAGTCGTGTGAGGATCCAGTGAAAGCTTACAACAAAGAGCATGGGAGTTTCTCCAATTGTGTTGGAAAGTTTGCAACGCGGCATGGGAGCGGGCCGCTGTTCGGTCCCACGACCGAAGCCTTGCGGTGTCATGAATGGCGACCACGCGTGGTTCACTGCCCCTGGTGTCTGTGCGCGTGACGAGGGGAGGGGGGGTAGGGTTCATGTGTTTGGGGTTGACTCGAGAATTGCGGCACGATGTAAACGCTGTTGGTGTAAGGGTTTTAATGGTTGCCAATTACAGGCGTTGCACTATGGGTATCTGTTTTGCGTATACTACGTCTGTGGCGTCACCATGAGACCTATGTGGTAGCATCATGAGAACTATACGACGTCACGCGTGACAACCGTTTTGTTACAATGAGACCTCTTGTGACTTGGCGCTAGGCAGTTTGCATTTATCCTCATATCTTCAACAAATTATCGATACTGCTTAAAATGCTGTTATCTTTATCAGCCTTGCAATAGTATTCCTATTGCTGTTACCAGACTGTGAAACAGCGCCAAAGTATTCGTGAGAGTAGATAAATAATGCGGGTTGAGGGCATAAGACTGCCTTGAACAAATGGATGGGGCATGAGTGATGCCGGGGACTTCGGTGACTTTGACGTCTAAAACTTTCACTTTTTTCTAACGTTAAAAGCGCTGTTTTGTTTTTTCCTCGCACACTTAGGCGTGCGAGCCTACTAAAATCAATGATCATCGAGCCCTACGGGGGAGCCTATTATGACTCACGTTGAGGCTCTGGTGGAAATGAGGCTCAAATCAAATCAAATTAAATTTGACGTCCAATTCATGGCGGCTGCTGTTAAAGGGCATTTCTATATGAGTACAAATGTCATGTGTAATATGTTTCGCTGACAAAGATATGGTACGTATCAGTTGCCACAAAAAAAAACATATGTGGTAATGTTAACTATTCATTCAAAATTTCGAAATTCGTTAATGTGACAAAATTTCCCTGCCACTCTCCGTGTGATGGAGAGTGTCTGGGATGAGTGATACCTTCACATAGAGAGGTATTCATTGGTCAGTTAATCATTCTGGCCTCGATCGTCTCTGGGGAACATGATTTATAGCTGCCGCTCATCATAGTCAGAGCATCAATTATGTCGGGCCCATGAACACCAACAGGGTTGTTTTATAAAAACGACCTAAATTTTCTAAATCAACAGTGTCATGCCGAAAAACACTCTTCACGTGATGTGGATGTAAGCAACACAGAGATACATTAGATAACGGTTGAGCGAGCGGTTTTTGAGATACCACCTCCTGGAGTTGACGGAGTGTGACGTCGTAATCTTATTTCCTTGACATACTGTTAAGGAAATGGTTTAAATCGTCAACTTTTCAACGTTAAACCAATCGTTTGGACGAAACCCGTTCGGCCAATCGTTTTAACATTTCAACTGGGGCTCCTTGTTGCTTGCGTCCACGTTATATCAAAGTTTTTTCTCGTGACACTGGTTCTTAGTAACATCAACAGCAAAAAACAGGAAAGATGAGGTCCTTGTTGAGGTGCACTAATCACGGTAGCGATTTAATCCAATTAGGTTGTCCTGGAAAGTTTATCCCTAAATACTAGTGTCAATTGCAAAAAAGCTCCAAATTATAAAATACAGTCCATTGTTTGTATCAACTGTAACTATTTTATGTTGTTTTTCTGTATCCGGTATCGTAATTAGGTCTGCTGTCATCCAATAGCACTGGCCCACAACTGTATCGTGCTTCTAGTGACCCATCCAATACAGAGGCAGTCAACACTGAAACTAGGCTGTTAGCCTAGTTTGAGTGTTGTTTAGGCCCTTCTAAATCGAGTGAATTGCCTTTCAAGTACACACGGACTTGTAATTATCCGAGAAACTTTCACTTCTACATGTAGCGACTGATAATCGCATATAATCGTTAGGAAAAAAACTAGCCAAAGAAGTCAACGATTTCTTTGACTGAGTGTCTGGGTTTACACTGGAAGTAAACCCGGACACAGAAATGGCGCAGAGGCAACCGCCAACAAATAGTACCCCAACACATGAGAACTTTGAAATTCCGACAAACTCGAGACTAACAACGGAAATCGAACAGTTGAAGAATGTCATCACATCCGTGATACAGGCCGAAGTCGCTTCCCACGAAAAATTCATGGAAGAGAAAATAAAACTGGTTGCACTTATGAAATGCATCAAAATGGACAACACATCAAGAGAGTGTAACTACCGGTGCACTTAGATGCTATCATGTACAAGCTAGAAATCTCATAGATAAAATTGACGAGTTGTTTTCCTTTTAATGGACAGAATTTAATTACTACTGAGCACTCGAAAATCTTTAGACAAATTCATTCTCCCCGGATACTTACTATTTTCATAAAATAAACAAGGCTAAGATCGTGGAGAAGTATTGTTCTTCTCCAAAAAGTGCGTCAAATATTACAAGTAACTGTTCCAAGAAGCAGGCATGGCATAGTATCAATTCAAGTAGTCGGAATATGTACAAAAATTCGAATCACCCTCGACTGCCACCACCCAAAGAGCATTTTTGCAGATTATATCGATCTATGCAACACCCTCACCGACGTTGTCACAATACTAAACAGTATTGGGCTTGGATACATTGATTAGGAAACAGACGTATGTACTGCTACGGCCCAGCATCTAAACGATTTTGCAGACTATAAGTTATGACCCAAATGGTAAAATCACCTACAGGAGGCAGCAATATATCCGTGATCTTCTATTTTGTGAACACGACTCTCAAGTTACGAACGTTGAAATGGGCGAACCACGCTAAACTGGCTTGAGCTGGAAATGTCAATTCACTGCGAGAAATCCCAATTTGCGGATTATCTAACTTAATGTTTTACGAGAGAGTAAATGGTGTCGAATTTGACCCCGTCAATCAATCGTATAACAATTTTTGAATTTTACCATATCCCGCGAAAAACAGGTCATAGGCGGTCAAGCAGCCTAAGTAATGGAAAGATAAACTGCGACATCTTCAGTCGCACAAGAAAGTGAAGCACTCGTCATATCAAAAACACCCACATGACGAAGCTCGAATAAAATTAATTCAAGGTCAGCAGACTAATTGTAAATAAGGTACTAAAACGTTAAACTTGATTATGCAAATGAATTTAAACCCAATTTTTTCGCTATATCTCGAGTGAAAAGATACGAGTCTGCACTAGAATCTCTTTAGAACGACCGTAGGAGCAGAGAGCTAGAAAGAGACGGCACTGCAATGAGTGTCCACTAAACCAATATTTTTATTTTGTATGTACAATAGGTAATCCTGATGTTCCCAAATATTTAGATTGATTGTACGTTACAAAATCTTAAGGTCATGATTTAGTTCTTCCCAGAACACTGAAGGAACAAAAAACAAAATCCCAGTTTAGTTGGTAAATTGCTCAGCTTCGGTATTCGAGGCAAGTCAAATAACTGGATTAACTGCTGGCTCACGAATATACGGCAACGAGTCGTTCTTAACGAAGCCTTCTCCCCTCGGGAAAATGTAACAAACGGTGTGCCTCAGGATCTGTTTTCGGTCCATCTCTTTTCATATCATTCATGAACGATCTCGGTAAAAACGTGCTTTCGAAACTTCAGCAAGTTTGCAGACGACGCTTAGCTGGTAGGAAAGGTGCAAACATAAATTGAGCTTCAGCAGATTCAATTCTACTTGAATAAAATTGTTCACTGGTGAGAAATGTGCCAAATGGAATTCAAAGTCAACAAATGTAAAGTCGTGCACATGGGTCATCGCACCCAAAACACGAATGATTCGTGCCCGTTAAAAAAACTGATTTCCGTCCCCAAAGAAAGTGATCTAGATGTAATCATTAGTAACGATTAATTAAGTAGCAAACACTGAAATGATACAGCTAAAAAAATAATGGTCGATACGATGTCCGTACCATCTTGTACAAGAACAGACACCTCTCTTGAGTTGTACAACGCATACGTCAAACCGCATCGGGAATAATAAGTCCGATTCTAGTTTACACATTTTAAAAAACACGTTATAAATGAGATGGTTTAATGTAGAGTTACTAAGACATCACTTTGCTGCGCAATGAATCGTACGAAGACTCCCTTCCCAATCTCAATATTTTTTTAACTAAAGAAGCGTTGATTCAGAGGTGACGTGATTGAAATGTGTAAGAGTATGATTTGTAAGAAGGAGCGGTGATTCAGAGGTGACGTGATTGAAATGTGTAATTGTATGATGAGTTAGAAGAAGCGTTGATTCAGAGGTGACGTGATTGAAATGTGTAAGAGTATGATGGGTAAGAAGAAGCGTTGATTCAGAAGTGACGTGATTGAAATGTGTAGGTGTATGATGGGTAAGAAGAAGCGTTGATTCAGAGGTGACGCGATTGAAATGTGTAAGAGTATGATGGGTAAGAAGAAGCGTTGATTCAGAGGTGACGTGATTGAAATGTGTAAGAGTATGATGGGTAAGAAGCGTTGATTCAGAGGTGACGTGATTGAAATATGTGAGAGTATGATGGGTAAGAAGAAGCGTTGATTCAGAGGTGACGTGATTGAAATGTGTAATTGTATGATGGGTGAGAAGAAGCGTTGATTCAGAGGTGACGTGATTAAAATGTGAAAGAGTATGATGGGTAAGAAGAAGCGTTAATTCAGAGGTGATGTGATTGGAATGTGTGAGAGTATGATGGGTAAGAAGAAGCGTTAATTCAGAGATGACGTGATTGAAATGTGTGAGAGTATGATGAGTAGGAAGAAGCGTTGATTCAGAGATGGCGTGATTGAAATGTAATAGGAGTTTGATGGGTAAGAAAAAGCGTTGATTCAGAGGTGACGTAATTGAAATGCATAAGAGTATGATGAGTAAGAATATCCGTTGATCCAGAGGTGACGTGATTGAAATGTGTAAAAGTAGGATGGGTAAGAAGAAGCGTTGATTCAGAGGTGACGTGATTGAAATGTGTAATTGTATGATGAGTAAGAAGAAGCGTTGATTCAGAGGTGACGTGGTGGAAATGTGTAAAAGAATGCTGGGTAAGAAGAAGCGTTGATTCAGAGGTGACGTGATTGAAATGTGTAAGAGAATGATGGGTAAGAAGAAGCGTTGATTCAGAGGTGA
>SDVV010032048.1:0-11474 GCA_016164225.1 Gammarus roeselii
ACCACCCCAAATCCACCTGGTCTCCCAAGTCCCCCGGGTTCCCGAAACCCCGGGTCCTCGAGTCCCGCGGATCCCACAAGTACCTCCTCTCCCTGGGTCACCTCCTCTCAACCAACCTCGATACATATAATAATAATGATAAAATTCAAAATTTATCACCATGAAAAAAGGGCAGAGAAAAATAATAGAGCCCAAGCAAGAAGAAATGATAAAATACTAAAATAAAGTGTTAATGATCTATAAAATGAATAAGCATCCATCCACCCCAAGCTATTGCCGACGATTCATGTCTGTACCTGCTATAGGCGGCCTAGTGTCTGTATCTGTGTTGTTCGACCTTTTTCGACGAAATTCGATTTTTTGACGAAATTTGACGCCTAAGGGCGATATACGGCGTTTTTGTCTTCCGACTTGCTGTCGACGAATTTCGACATTCTATGTAGAAATTAGACCTTTTCGACTAAATTTGTTGTTTATATCTTCCTGTCTTTTCCAACAAAGTTTTACGTTATATGTCATACAACCTTTTTCGACGATCCGAACACCTTCCAACCCTATAAACGGGAGGTCTACCTTAACCCGGCATTCATTCGTACTTCCTGCTCACAGTGACAGGTTGTCTCACAGAGCTCCAAGACTACAGTCTAATTACTCACTGGACTGTTACAGTCCCCGCACCTAGCTCAAAACCAGGTAAGAGAAGAACGCAGCGGCCCATCTGGGCAGTGAACTTATGATCCACTGCCGCTACAGAGCCACAGATGGGAACTGCAATGGCAGAAAGGCGTACTTTTTATGCTGTATCGGTGTCACAGTCTCGTCGTCGGCAAACGGCATCTTTGCTTTAACTAGCAGATGTTTCTGCAAACAGCTGACACCATCGGTGTTTGGTTTTGAGGTAAGCGGTCTGCGGACAGCCATTCATTCCGATATGCAGATGATTACGTGTCACATATGACGTTCCTTCGCGAACCGTCCAATATTTGGTTTCTATACCCTGCTCGTTGAGCAGTTGCCTGTCATAGGCCGATGCCGGTCATTTGTAGATGCCGGCTATTGGCAGATGCCGGCCTTAGACCGATGCCGACCGTACACCGATGCCGGCCGTACACCGATGCCGGCCGTACACCGATGCCGGCCGTACACCGATGCCGGCCGTACACCGATGCCGGCCGTACACGATGCCGGCAATAAGCCACTATCTACTATAGGCAGATGCATGCTTTTGATGTTTGACCATAAAGTAGCGTTCTGTGGACAGCCTTTCATACCTACATGCAGATGATTACGTGTCACATAGCGTGTTGCATGGCCGGTCAATTGGCGTCCGACGCCATCTTGAATCGTGCGAACACGGCTTGCCGAGTGGCGTCGAGCCGTCGTCTTAGCCGACGACATCTGGCAAAAAAAATACGCACTAAAGGCAGATACCTGCTAAAGGTAGATACCTGCTTCAAGCAGAAACCAGCTGTAGGCAGATGCCTGCTGTAGGCAGATGCCTGCTATAGGCAGAGGCTTTCTACAGGCCGATGCCTTTGATAGGCAGATGCCTGCTGTAGGCAGATGCCTGCTACAGGCCGAGGCTTTCTTAGGCTGCCGCCTTCGATAGGCAGATGCCTGCTATAAGCAGATGCTTGCTATAAACAGATGCCTGCTATGAACAGATGCCTGCTATGAACAGATGCCAACTATAAGCAGATGCCTGCTACAAGCAGATGCCTGCTATAGGCAGATGCCTGCTATATGTAGATGCCTGCTATCGGTGTTTGATCTTGAAGTAGCGGGTCACGCCGAGCCCTTCGCACCTACCCGCAGATGATCACATGTCGCATATAACGTTCCTTTGCAAACCGTTCAATGTCGGGCTTTGAAATCCTGGCGCTGTCGGCCGGTTGGCGTCTGACGCCATCTTGGATCGTGCGACAACGGCCCGTTGAGAGGCATCCAGCCGCCATCTTATGCAGACGACAACCGGCCAACAAATGACGATACGCCAACCAATACGATAGGGAGCGCAAGGGTGTGTTGCACACCATATTGTAGGACTCTAGTCATTAAGTTATTAAATAGAACATGCTTTATACCAAGTTTACTGAACGATGATAGCTCGTTTAGAGTATCATTTAAAGCAAGACTTCTAAACGATGAAAGCTCGGTTAGAGCATCATTAAAGCAAGTCTTCTGAACAATGATAGCTCATTTAGAGCATCCGTCGTAGCATGTATATTGACCGATAATAGCTCGTTTAGGGCATCATTTACAGTAAGTCGACTAAATGATGTTAGCTCGTTTAGAGCATCGTTTAAAGCAAGACTTCCAAGCGATGATAGCTCGTTGAGAGCATCGTAAAAGGAAGTCTTCTGAACGATGACAGCTGGTTTAGAGCATACTTTCTAGCAGGTATACTAAACGATGATCGCTTGTTTAGAGCATCATTTAAAGCGAGTCGACAATACAATGATAGCTCGTTTAGAGCACCAAGACATCCTTTAACCGAGACTTCCAATCATTTAGAAATTAAAGAGTAATATTTACACACGCTTGTGCGCACAGGTGTCCTTGTTGGGACTGGTACAAGGTTTACGGCTACACGGAAAAAGTCAGCTCCGACAGCAACGCAACAATGATTATAGCTACGCGGTCCAGTCAAGTAGAGGTACAATTTAGTTATTCAGGTAAGATAAAGAGTCAAACGAAACGAGTCCCCGCTTCCAACCAATCAGAACTCCAGGAGTATTATGCACGCGCGCCAGTGCGCACAGATAGTGTCGTCGAAATTGGTACAAGGTCTATGGCTTCACGGATTAGATCAACTCCAACCACAACGCGTCACTGAGTTTATAGCTACGCAGTCCAGGTCAACCCCAGAAACTACATACGATCCGTGCACGCACGAGCGAGCACAGACTGAAGAAAAAACACTTACACAAAATCACAAACAGAAACTCACGCATAAATTCACCAGCATTATATATTATACATGCCAAAATTGTGGATTGCAAAGAAAGTAAGGGCAGGTTCGACACGGGCAAAAAAGCTGCTCAGATTATTATTTATGCACTCATTGTTCAAGGGGATAGGGTGGGGGGGGGGGCAGAGGTTCCTTGGGTCCCAGTAGAACCCGACGAATCCCGGAGGGTAACCCAAGTCCTTCGGGTCTTTTCGAGCTCCCCGGGTCCCTAGAGACCCCTCGTCTCAGCTCATCTTGGCATCTTGGCTTGTCTCGAATGATTTCGGCCAGTCTCGGCTCATCGTGACCAACTCGACTCGCCTCAACATGTTTCAACTTATCTCGACGTACCTCGACCAGCTTCGGCGCGGCTCTCCCCCTCTGCGCTAAGGATCATGTGGACTGATAACAAAAAATTTCACTCAAGCATTTTAGGGTGGGTGTGGGGCGGCAGAGGTGTCTCGGGTCCCAAAAAAGCCAGACGAATCCCGAGGGTAACCCAAATCCCCCGGGTTCCCCGAGCTCCCTCGTCTCGGCTCATCTCGGCTTGTCTCGAATCATTTCGGCCAGTATCGGCTCGTCGCGACCTATTTGACTCGCCTCAACATGTTTCGACTGATCTCGACGCACCTCGACCAGCCTCGACGCGACCCTCACCCTCTGTGCCAGTGATCTGCGGACTGTAATAATTAATTGTTATACTCAAGTATTTCACAAACATACATTTGCCTGTGTATGGGTTTTATAGCGTGGGGAGAAGAAAGCAGGGGTCCCAGGGTTCAGAGGGGCCTCAAGCGGGTCCCAAAGGGCCCCGGAAGGGTCCAAGTGGGTCCCCCCAAATCTTTCTGGTCTTTAAAGTCCCCTGGGTTCCCGAAACCCCCGGGTCCTTCGAGTCACGTGGGTCCCTTGAGTCTCACGGGTCCCACGAGTACCCCCTCCCATTTCCAGGTCACCTAGTCTCAACCAGCCTCGGTTCGCCTCACTCGCCTCGTCCTCGCCACGCACAGTGCCATTCAAGATATTCACTTTCTAAGATCAACATCAACATTATTTCACCATTTAGCCTTCAAAACGTCTAGCTGTGCTCGGACATTTATAAGGCGCCCGAAAGAGCGAAAATTCTCCCACCGTAGGTTGGACTAGACTAACTAACACACCGCATAGTCCACCTAGGGCCCTTGCGGGCGTCTAACGTTCCATAATTACATAACTAATCCAACATTGATCACCATGAAAAAAGGACACAGATAAATAATAGAGCCCACGAAATAAGAAATAATATAATAAAGTGTTAATGATCTATAAAATGAATAATCATCCGTCCACCCCAAGGGGATTAGAATACTTCTACCGTAACCCCTGCGTGTCGTAGGAGGCAACTAAAAGGGGAGCCATGTAACAGGGGCTTAGAATAGGGCTTCCGCCACCCCTGCATTGTCATAATAGGCTAGGAATCCCCTCCTCTGTAAAAATTTCCATAGAAGACGGCAAGAAGAGCGGGGGAAGGAGAGGCTCCTGTCTCTCCGAACCCTATTGTTAGGGTCACTGAATGTGCGTGGTTGTAGTACAAATGAAGCAAAGAGGAGAGAGATTGGTGAGATGTTTGTGAAGAGGACGTTAGATATGTTGAGGCTGAGTGAGACTAAGTTGAAGGGAGAGGGCGAGTGTGAGTTTGGAGTGGTAAGTGGAAGGAAGTCAGGCGTGGATGAAGGTTGGGCACAAGAAGGTGTGGTGTTGTTATTGAGTGAGCGACTGGCTAGTAGCGTTACTGAGTGGAAAGAGGTGTCCTCAAAAAGGATGTGGGTGAAAGTAAAGTTTGGCGTAGAAAAATGGTATTTGTAAGTGCGTTCGGACCTGGTAGTGAGAGGAGTGAGGAGGAAAGGGAGCAATTTTGAACTGACCTGAGCGAGTGTATTGGGAGTTTTGGAAGTCAATTCAATGTGGTTATACTGGACGACCTTAATTCGAGAGTGGGAGATGCAGTAGTGGATAATGTGATAGGGAGGTATGGCGTTCCTGGCAGGAATGATAGTGGAGAACGCCTCATAGGTTTATGCATGGAGCAAGAGCTGGTCGTCGAAAACAGCCTGTTCATGAAGCGAGATATCCAGAAGTACACATGGGTAAGGATGACGAATGGTGCAGTGGTGGAGAGAGCGCCGATAGATTTTGTGCTGATTTCGAGGAGAGTGGCGGGGAGGCTGTTGGATGTGAGGGCGTTGAGAGGAGAGGGTAAAGGAGTGTCTGACCATCTGCTGGTGGAAGGAAGATTAAGAGTGGAGCATAGGTGGAAGGGGAACTGACAACTTTAAGGAGAAGATTAAATAGGTAAAGCGGGTGGTGAGGAGAGCCAAAAAGGACGCTGATGCCAGGTGGGGCAGACGGTTGTGCCAGAATATGGAGGAGACCAAAAAGATGTTCTGGAAAGAGATCAAGAGGGTGAGAAAGGGAGTGACCGGAAAGGAGGAGGCGGTGAAAGATGAAAACGGCCAGTTGTTGACGAAAAGTGGTGGTGTACCGAAAAGGTGGGCCGAGTATTTTGATGGATTGTTGAATGCTGAGGATGAGAGCGGCTGCCATTGTGGCTGTGGGTGATGATGAGAGAATGCCGGTTTTTGGAGAGAGACTTGTTGCTGACATTACTAGGGAAGAGGTGCAGGAGGCGGGGGAGTTGATGCAAGCTGGAAAAGCCCTTGGTTTGGATGTCGTTGCGACTGAGTGCCTAAAAATTGGGGAATAACGATTATCGAATGGTTAGTGAGGCTACTGAACATTGGTTTTGTGGCGGGCGTGGTACCGATTGAGTGGCGCAGTGCCTGCATTGTCCTGCTGTATAAGGGCAAAGAAGATAAAAATGAATGCTGCAACTCGAGAGGTATCAGTCTGTTGTGTGTGATCGGAAAGTTGTATGGGAGAGTGCTGATCGAAAGGATTATAGAATGTACGTATTGGGCAATTGGAGAGGAACAAAGTGGCTTTAGGAGTGGTAGAAGGTGTGTCGATCAGATTTTTGCACGTAGACAGATCTGTGAGAAGTACCTTGCGAATGGAAAGGATGTGTTAAAAGCGGTGCAGAGTTTCTATGTTGGCAGCCAAGCATGTGTCTGAGTGAGAAGCAAGGTCAGGGATTGGTTCACAGTTAAAGTGGTGCTAGGACAAGGTTGCGTGATGACTCCCTGGCTGTTCAATTTCTACATGGACGGAGTGGTCAGGGAGGTGAACGCGAGTGTACAGGGTTGTGGCATGGAGCTGATGGAAGCAAATGGGCGGAGTTAGCAGTTGAGCCAGTTGCTGTTTGCGGACGATACGGCGCTGGTGGCGGATTCAGGAGAAGTTATGTAGGCTAGTGTCTCAGTTTGGTAAAGTGTGTGGGAGAAGAAAGCTTAGACTGAACGTGGATTAAAGTGAAGTAATATGAGATGTTCGAGGACTGTTGATACCAGCAGAATTAGTGTCCTCCTAAATGGAGAGTTGTTGAAACAAGTTCAGTGTTTCAAGTATCTGGGCGCCCATGTGAAGAAGACTGAACTAGTGGAAACTGAGGTTAAGTCGCGAATGGAGGAGGGGTAAGTGATGGGTGCAATTAAGAGCGTTATGAGCTGCAGGACGTTGGGGATGGAAGCAAAGAGCGGGCTGTATGAGGGTGTCGTTGTGCCAACTGTGCTGTATGGAGCTGAGACTTGAGGGTGAGAGCAGAGGAGAGAAGAAGGTTGAATGTTTTCGAGATGAAATGTTTGAGGAGCATAGCTGGAGTGTCGCTGAGAGACAAGTTCACTAACGACGTGGTTCGAATCAGAACGGGGATGGTGAAACAATTCGAGGACTGAATTGGGACAGAGCTGATTCGCGTGTTCTGAGATGGTTCGGATACATGGTGAGGATGGATGAAGGGAGATTGGTGAAAAGAGTGTTGAAGGCAGAGGCGAGTGGACTTAGGCCTAGAGGGAGACCGAAGTTTGGGTGGATGAATGGTGTGAAGCAGACGTTAGGGAGGAGAGACGTGCGTGTGGAGGTAGCGAGAGAGCGTGCACTGGATAGGCGTGAGTGAAAAATGATTGTAAACGGATGAGTTTTGACGCTGCCCTGATGTGCTTTCACGCCCTAGGCATATCGTTAAGAGACGGGATGGTCGTGGGCGAGGGGGAGGGGGGCAGTCATCATGACGCGGCAGGGGTGCGCCGGTCACACTGTCAGGCCCTGCTGCCGACACTGACCTAGAACCGCATTCATGACCCAGAGGGTGTGATGCGGGGATCCCGGCCGGACCCTTTTGCAAAAAGACTAAGGTGTGCAAATGTGAGTGTATGAGAGCGTGAAGTGCGCCTTGCCGTCGGCCACCCGTCTTTCTGGGGGATTTCGGCCTAGTGTCTATATCTGTATCATATTGAATTTATTGGTAACATACCTATTATTTTCACTCATGCATACACTATTGTGTGCTGTGTGGCGGTGATTGGGAGCATACATTTGGATCATACTTATCTCTACATTGTTTCAGTAACGATGTCCAAAATCACCTCAGCGACAGGCGAGCGATCGCGAGTCACAGGACGGCTCCTCAAACCAAGAGTTCCTTCTGATGACCGCGTCACCGGCTCACAACATGCCCATTCACTGCCCAACGATGACATACACACTGAATGCCGAAGGCACTTCAGCTGTTTTGAATGTCACGTATACCGGCCAGTTGGGTGCAACACATGCATATCAGCCATGAAAGTGCTTCCAGGCAGTCCTACCATAGAGGCGTTCAGGAACAAACATAGTGCATGAGACAGAGCATCCTAATAACCTTATAAACGTTCAAGAGCGAGGCTCTCACTTCCTTTCCTCTCCGTTGTACCTGACAAGCACCACTGTTCGGTCCTCGTCCGGAGGTCTACTCCTGTTCTGCCGCCGGTTACTTCTAAGAAGCTTACAACCCAACTTCGTAAAATCGTTTTTACGGTCGAGCAACAAACCAATCGAATAGGTGTCAATCAGAGATGACGGATTGTTCAATCTGGAAGGCATACCAGAAGCACTCACAAAACTACCCGCTCAAATTCGGACCCAAGGGAGCTCGACTCCAGGTCGAATGCGCACTATGAGCTTACATCAGGCTGCTATAGAATCAGGGCCCTGATGGAATTCGCTAATGCGCCGATCCTCCCTCCAAAGGCTCACTTCGAGACCACCAAAGGCAAGATCGCTTCTTCTTCCCAACACATTACAGCCGAAGTACAAACAAAGAATCTCCAGCTTCGCGCTCGGGTCGCTCAGAACCTGCGCGGCAGTATCCTCAGGGCGTCATTGACGGGTATTCTTGCTCGCATCCGTGATCTCGACTTAACAGATGGCACTCAAGTTACCCCACAGTCACGGCTTTGTTTGTCGGAGCGCTCCACAGGCTCCATCCACAAACTGTTGGCGGGATTCCTGATCGAAGCGGCTCAGTGTTGATACAAACTCCGCTTTCAGACTTTGGACAGGCTTGCTCCGGAGTCTGTTCAGGCAGCCGTTCTGGCAGGATAAATTTTCAACTTCAACTCCTCACCGACGGGGCAATCTTAAATGCTTTCCAGGCGCTTGAAACCTGCCGAAATCAGCAGGGGCCCTCTCATTTATGGCCTCCTTCACTTCATGTTTCGTGACCCCTGCACCCCCGGTGGCACAGAAGCCTCAGCAACCCCAAAAGGGTGTCGCGCGGGGTTCCTTTCGTGACCAGAATGGTCGACAAGCATCTTCCAGTGATCACCATGCGTTCCAACGTTGTGCCTTGCGACCCCAAGGGATGCATGGGGGCCTCAGTACCTCAAATACAGGTTTGGGGGCCCGTCCTTCCACTGTCCCAAAGGACCACGGACGTGGCCTGAATGGTCGAGGGAAAGGAAGTCGCAGAGGCTCAGCAGCCAAACGACTCCCCCCACCCCTCGCTCCAAGTCCTCAGGTGACTACGGAAAGCATGACCGCTCCCCTTCCCGAAAGTACAGACGCTCTTCCGGCGGCCAACAGCAGTCGCCTAGCACACGAGAGCGAGGCCACACCTTTGGTCAAACGCATCCTGTCCAAAGGCCTCTCTAGTAGATGGGCGCCACAACCCCTTCTCTTGGTTACACTGTCTCTCACCGACAACACGAGGACGCTCTCAAACCCCTCGTGTCAGACTTCCTGCGGAAAGGCATAGTCAAGGCAGTGCCCAGACAACCGGCTTCATGTCTCGCATCTCTGCGGTTCCCAAAGTCTCGGGAGGGGATCGCTCAGTGATCGACCTCTCCAGGCTAAACATATTCATCCCGGTAACTCCGTTCCGGATGTCCAACACGCAAAGAATACGGGCCGTGCCGAAGCATTCTCTCTGGTTTACCAAGTCGGACATCAAGGACAGTTTCCCTGCACGTCCTAAGCCATTACAAGTTCCAAAAGTACCTGGCCCTCAAACTGAGAGGCCAGAGGTACTTTTTCTCGGCCCTTCCATTCGGCCTCAACCTGAGACCAAAAATCTTTACGACGGTCGCGGAACTACCTCTTCGCTAACGCACAGAACCAACAGAACATCAGTGCCGGCTCAACACCCAGACGGCCTTTCTTATCAAACTGGGCTTTCACAACCACCTGGTGAAGTATATTCCGGAACCCGTCCATCACATCGACTCCCTGGGAGTGACGCTCAATGGAGATGTCTGGTCCATCGCCCCGACTTCACAGCACATCGACCGCTGCAGGGACATAGCTAAGGATTTAATATGACGTAGAACTCTCTCGCTTCAACAGCATCAGAGTTTCCTCACCCTAATATTTTCCTCACGCCTTACCTGCTTCATGCACGCCTTTTCTTGAACGAAATGGTGTTAGCAGCACGGTCCCTGCGCTTATCCAGCAAGCCCAGCGCTCTCAACAATTATTACAGCCTTGCAGTACAGCACTGGCGCAACGATTCCTTAATTCTCTCCCACGTCCCGTTTGTAGTGCTTCCACCGGAGCACCTCCTGTGGACGGACGCATCGGACGAAGCGTGGGAGGCTGTATGCTGCAGCGACCAGCAGTCGTACGGCCGCTGGTCAGCAGTGAAACGCTAACTCCATATCAATTCGTAGGAATCGCTGGCCATCGTACATGCCCTGTAGACACGTGCTCATTGGCACCGCACTACTGTCCGCGTGTTGTTTTTGATTTGAGCCTCATTTCCACCAGAGCCTCAATGTGAGTCATAATAGGCTCCCCCGTAGGGCTCGATGATCATTGATTCCAGTAGGCTCGCACGCCTAAGTGTGCGAGGAAAAAACGAAACAACGCTTGTAACGTTAGAAAAAACGTGAAAAATTTAGCAATCTCAGACGCACGCTAGTGCGCAAAAGAAAAAACGCTTACTCGAAACGGATCTCTGCTTCCAATCCTTTACAACATAAAGAGTGATATGTACGCACCCTAGTGCGTACAGGTAGCATCTTCGAGATTAGTACAAGGTCAGTGGCTACACGGGCAACATCAGCTCCGACAGCAACGCAACACAATATTTACAGCTACGTGGTTTAGTTGCATAAATACAATTTATTTATTTAGGTAAGATAAAGACTCAGATGCAACGAAACGAATCCTCGACTCCAACCCCTTAGAACCTCATGAGTTATATGTCCATACGTCAGTGCGCTCAGATAGTATCGTCGAAATTTGTACAAGGTTCACGGCTACACGGACAAAGTCAGCTCCGGCAGCAACACAACACAATGTTCACAGCTACATGGTCTATTTTTCTACTACAATTTATTTATTCCGGCAAGATAAAGACTCAGACAAAATGAATCCCCGCCTCCTACCACCCAGAACTCCAAGAATAACATGCACGCGCGACAGTGCGCACAGACAGCATCGTCGGAATTGGTACAAGGTCTATGGCTTCACGGATGAGATGGACTCCAACCGCAACGCGGCACAAGGTTTTATAGCTGCGCAGTTCAGGTCAACCCCAGAAACTGCATATGGTCCGTGCACGCGCGAGCGAGCACAGACTGAAGAAAAAATACTCATTCACAAAATCACAAACACAAACTCCCGCACAAATACTTCAGCGTTATAATATTGTGGATCGTGAAAAAGATGTAAGAGCAGGTTCGTCATGGGCAGAAAAACTGCTCAGATTATTGATTTCGCACTGATTGTTTAAGGGGATAGGGCGGGGGGAAGCATTGGTCTCTTGGGTCTCAAAAAAACCCAATGAATCCCGGAGGGTGACCCATGTCCCCCGTTTTTTTTTTTTTTTATTTGATCCCCATTTCCACCAGAGCCTCAACGTGAGTCATAATAGTCTCCCCCGTAGGGCTCGACGATCATTGATTAAAGCAGGCTCGCACGCCTAAGTGTGCGAGGAAAAAACAAAACAACGCTTTCAACGTTAGAAAAAAGTGAAAGTTTTAGCAATAACAGACGCACGCTGGTGCGCAAAAGAAAAAACGCTTACTCGAAACAGACCTCCGCTTCCATTCTTTTTAGAACATTAACTGTGATATGTACGCACCTTAGTGCGTACAGGTAGCATCAAGATTAG
>SDVV010032049.1:0-11474 GCA_016164225.1 Gammarus roeselii
TGCCCTCTGATGTCAAAGCTTACAGTTCAGTCTAATAGGAGGATGTGCCCTCTGATGCCAACGCTCACAGTTTAGTCTAATAGGAGGATGTGCCCTCTGATGTCAAAGCTTACAGTTCAGTCTAATAGGAGGATGTGCCCTCTGATGCCAACGCTCACAGTTTAGTCTGAAAGGATCAGAAACATAGGATATTCTTTACATTTAAACATGCAAAATAACTCCGATAACTGAACATTAGTGGTTTTCTTTATTGGTCAATGAAGCTTTTTACGCTTCGGTTTTACGTGTGAAGGCTGTGTTGCTTTCGCAGGTGCTCAGGACACTTAACAGGTAAAATATAGACAAGAAAAAAGTATGGTTAGTCTAATGAAAACGAAAACTTTTCGTCCGTGAAATTTACTTCAAAGCAAAATTTACATTCAGTGGCTTTTGGACGAGTGGTCAATTTTCTGCAAATTTTGATGGTAGTTTAAATGTTTCTGTACAATAAAATAAAGTACAAATAAAATAAATAAATAAATAAATAAATAAAATAAATAAAATACATGCAAAATACCATCATGAGCTCGAGTGACCCAAAGGACAATAATCAGTAGAATACACATGATGGTTACAAATAAAGATTCCAAATTAAGAACAGACTAACTGTTCATAGATATTCTTTCAATAGGATTACAAGTAATAAGTCTTGATCACTTGTCACTCTACCACTCCTTGGACAAACATGCTTGGAGACGGCCACAGACAAAGGTCGCAGGGAAAAATATTAATTATTGCGTAATATCTGTCCTGCCCGTCACAAGCAAATTTAAAAAAAAAACTAGCTTGACTATATTTTTACTCTGTTTCGCATAACCTATTTAGCCAAAATTCATATGGTTTCCCGGCTTTCAGAAATACTGAACACGTTCTATTAAAAGTCACTGGATATGCTGTTGATGTGTTCGACACTGAGTGGTCGTAGTAGTTGCTGTTGCAACTTTTGTGTGCCTTAGCAAAGCCTTCAATGGAGGGAATCATGAGATATTGGTTGCAAAATGACTGCACTATGGTGTTCGTTCCATTGACTTAAGTTGGATAATAAGTTATCTTTTAGATAGTAAGCACCCTATGAGTCGGAATAACTGACTAACTGTACGCTAAATTTAGGAGTATCGCAGAGGGACGATCCTTGGGCCTTTGCTCTTCCTAATATATGTTAATGTTATTGGTTCACATCTCATTTGTTTGATTTGATTTGAGCCTCATTTCCACCAGAGTCTCAACGTGAGTCATAATAGGCTCCCCCGTAGGGCGCGACCGTCGTTGGTTCAGGTAAGTCCGCACGGCCTCGCATGCGAAAATATTAGTTCTGTCAAGATGAAGTCAGTACACATTCCAACTGTGGCACATTCGCGTACTAGCGCGTACGAGAGAGTAATGCGTTAACGCGTATCTTCGTAAAATGTGTTGTATTTCAGTGCGTAATGGAGTAGAGAGACCACTTCATTTGCACAGGTGTTTGGGGTTTAGACAGCTTCGTATAGTCTGCTGTGTTTTTCGAAAGCGATAAGCTTTTAACGGTAGGTTGGGTCCACGAGTAGGCTTTGTAGGTTGCACGGGGATCTAGGAACGCTCGTCGGGCTGCCGCGAGTGCGTTGCAATCCATCAGTGTGTTTCACGCTGAGAGCCACTTGGTGGCAACAGGGGCAAGGTGGCGCGTCTAGTCCTATGTCGACATCCATCAGGTGGTTGAGAGTTATCCACGTGTCCCGTGCACAAGCGGTTGATGAACACTTGGTCTTTTCTGTTGGTGAACTTGGTTTCCCCTTCTCCGACTGAGGGTTTGACTGAAAGCATTTTTTTGTCCACTCTGCTGCCACATTTCATCCCATCGGGATGTTATATGGGAGTTGATGATAGGAAACCAGTCCCGGTAATGTATTGCAAAAAATTGTTCTTGGTGGGTAGATGCTAGTTTAGCAAGCGAGTCCGCAAGTTCGTTTCCTCTTATTTCCACGTGCCCGGGGATCCAGCAGAACTCCACTGCTTGACCCGTCTCAGTCATCACTAAGAGATCGTGCTGCGTCTTACGTAGAACAGGATGTTCATCATGCAGTGTTTTAAGCTGGGCGAGGACACTCAGACTGTCTGAGAATACGACGTATTTGGGAAAGCGATGTGTTTTTGCAATAGAGATGGCTAGTTCGAGTGCACGAAGCTCCGCAGAGAACACGGAGGCCTCTTGTGGGAGGGTGGCCGATAGTAGGGTGTCCCCGCACGCAGCGGCGCCTCCCATTCTGTCTGCGGTTTTGGAGCAGTCAGTGTATGTGTGGTGGTGCTCTAAATTTCTTTCTATAGTCTTAGGAATTCCTGCCGGTACGCGTTGGTTGGAGTAGTTGCTTTAGGGTAGATTTGCAGGTCTAGGTTGACCGGTGGTGGGTTGATCATCCATGTTGGTGTGGTAATTTGAAGTATTCGGTAGGGAAATGAAGGCTTTATAGCTTTACGCTGGATGTTGAGCGAGGTCAGCAGGTTGTCGCACGTAGGGAAAACGGTGGGCATAAATTTTTTTTAAACGCAAAAAGACGCTTATCGAATACGTTGGTGACGTGGTTGATTGCCGGGTTGTTGATTAGACTTCTAGTCTTGTAATAGTATTGTAGAGAAAGTTTGTCTCGCCGGAGCGGAAGTGGAAGTTCGTTAGCGAGCACGTTAAGAGATTCAATTGGGGGTAGGGAGGAACGCGCCGGTTGTAATACGCAAAGCATTGTTTGCGGTGGTCGAAAGAGGGTCAAGAGTAGTTTTGGCTGCAGATCCGTAGACAACGGCTCCGTAGTCTATGTGCGATCGTATTATTGCTCTGAACAGCGTCATTCCGGTGTCCATGTCGGCACCGAACTTCAGGGATGTTACCGATTGGATAAGTCCCGTCGACCTTCTGCAGCGAGTCGCCAGGGCTGCGATGTGGGGTCGCCACGTGAGTTTATGGTCCCACTTATGGGGTGGCAGAGGTGTCTCGGGTCACTGAAGAGCCCGACTTATCCCGGAGGGTAACCCAAATCCCCCGGGTCCCCCGAGCTACCCGGGTCCTCTTGTCTCAGCTCATCTCAGATTGTCTCGAATCATTTCGGCCAGAGTCGGCTCGTCGCGACCAATTCGACTCGCCTCAATATGTTTCGACTGATCTAGACGCTCTCGCTCTCTCTCTCGCTCTCTCTCTCGCTCTCTCTCTCGCTCTGCGTCAGCAATGCTGTGGACTGTAATAACTTATTTCTCTACTGGAGCCCTCCACATTTATACATTCCTCTGTGTATGGGTTTCACAGCGTTGGGAGGGGGGAGCAGAGGTTCCAGGACTCCGAGGGTCCCACAGTTTCTCAAGAGGGTATCAAAGGGTCTCAAGGGTGTCCCAAAGGGCCCAAGAAGGGTCCAAAGGGGTCCCCTCAAATCTTCCTGGTCTTCCAAGTCCCCCGGGCTCTCGAACCTACAGAGTCCCGCAGGTCCCACGAGTACCCCCCTTCCTGGGTCACCTTGTCTCAACCAACCTCGATATATATATAATAACAAATGCAAAATTTATCACTATGAAAATAAGGCAGAGAAAAATAGTAGAGCCCAAGAAAAAATAAATACTTAACTACTAAAATAAAGTGTTAATGATCTATAAAATGAATAATCATCCATCAAACCCAATACACGCTCAATTTTCTACCCAAAAACCTATAATTCTTGGTTAAAACAGTCATTAGAGCACTCTTACACCCGAGCTGACGTCACCACACGTTACTTCTCTTGTGTCAATGGAATATTTGTATGTGGTACGAAATCGAAATGTATACTTTGGGGCCCGCACTGGTGCTGTTCGATACTGTGGGGTAGTGGCTCCGTGCGGACGAGTTACGTTATGTTGCGTGTAGCTAGATATATTTGCAGGCTACGTTACGAGCGTGCTGTTGGAACCTTCCTCCCCAACCCAACCTAATTTAGGGCCTAGGGGCACGTGTTTCTACCCTGAGGAGCATCAGTACGTGTTCTTAACCCGCAGGCCAAACGTAGGTATTATTCTAGATTACGTAGTTTTAACCCGCTGGGCAAACGTACGTGCTATTAATTAAGTATTGACAACCCCATGATATACAACTATCCCACCTTAATCACCAGGGTTACCAAGGAAATTTCGTATCTTACAGTAATATTCTCCCACTGTGTCACATCAACTTTTCCGCTGCAGTGTACGAATTTTTCGTTAGAAACAACCCTACGTTTAATCTTCGTAACAATACCTATTTGAAAACTCACCGCAACTATAGTCAACAGTTCAAAACATTTTAAAAAATACAGTCCACTGCTTTAACTCAGAATCTGATTGTTACAGATATAAAAGGGCGCCCGGCATTATCGCCACCTTCAAACGAACACTAATATCCTACTCATTTGACCTTGTAAGTGCAGAAATTTCCGAATTGCAATTTACTTAAGCTATAAAATTTTCTTTTGTAAACTAGCTATTTGTTATCCATCAGTTTCATTTTATGGATACTTTTATTGTATCACCTCCCTGTTTCATGTACCAAAACATCCAATTATCTTGTTCAAGTATAAATTATTATAAATTATTATAAGCCCTTCCAATTATTAGACCCAACTTGTATGACCCTTTGAACTGTTTTTCTTTCTTGCATATTCCACTTGGCATGTTAGTATCGAAATTTGTGTATTCGTGTGTCAAACATAATTTCAATTTATTTAATTTAAGTTGAAACTATAAATTATTATGATTAAGAAAATTCATGTGACCCTACAGTCCCTTCTTACTTTCCTAAATAAAAAAACAACAATAAATAACACAATGTAGAAGTATAGTAGTGGTTGCTTCTGTTTTCCACCGGAGTCCCAACGCGAAGTTAATGCAGACTTCCCCGAAGGGCAATTGAAGAGTAGCAAAGTAGGTGTAGCATAGATTATGAGTGGGTTCAACGTAGATTCCGAGTAGGTTAAACGTAGATTCCGAGTAGGTTTAACGTAGATACCAAGTAGGTTTAGCGTAGATACCAAGTAGGTTTAACGTAGATACCATGTAGGTTTAACGTAGATACCATGTAGGTTTAACGTAGATACCATGTAGGTTCAACGTAGATACCACGTAGGTTCAACGTAGATACAGAGTAGGTTTAACGTAGCTTTCAAGTAGGTTTAACATAGATATCAAGTAGGTTTAACATAGATATCAGGTAGGTTTAACATAGATATCAAGTAGGTTTAACATAGATATCAAGTAGGTTTATCATAGATATCAAGTAGGTTTAACGTAGATACAGAGTAGGTTTAACGTAGGTACAGAGTAGGTTTAACGTAGATACAGAGTTGGTTTAACGTAGATATGGAGTAGGTTTAACGTAGATACAGAGTAGGTTTAACGTAGATACCGAATAGGTTTACCGTATATACAGAGTAGGTTTAACGTAGATACAGAGTAGGTTTACCGTAGATACAGAGTAGGTTTAACGTAGATACCGAGTAGGATTAACGTAGATACAGAGTAGGTTTAACGTAGATACAGAGTAAGATTAACGTAGATACAGAGTAAGATTAACGTAGATACAGAGTAGGATTAACGTAGATACAGAGTAGGATTAACGTAGATACAGAGTAGGTTTAACGTAGATTCAGAGTAGGTTTAACGTAGATACAGAGTAGGTTTAACGTAGATGCAGAATAGGTTTAACGTAGATACAGAATAGGTTTAACGTAGATACAGAGTAGGTTTAACGTAGATACAGAGTAGGTTTAACGTAGACACAGAGTAGGTTTAACGTAGATACCGAGTAGGTTCAAAGTAGATACAGAGTAGGTTTAACGCAAATACAGAGTAGGTTTGAAGCAGATACAGAGTAGGTTTAACGCAAATACAGAGTAGGTTTAACGTAGATACAGAGTAGGCTTAACGTAGATTTGGAAGGGGAAGAAAAGGTTCCAGGATTCAGAGGTGCCTCAAAAGGGTCCCCCAATTTTTCAAGACGGTCCCGAAGGTTGTCAAGAGTGTCCCAAAGGGCCCAGAAGGTTCCAAGTGGGTCCCCCCCCAAAATCCTCCTGGTCTTCACGAAGAGTCCCCCGGGTTCTTGAAACCCCGGGGCCCCCAGAGTCCCGCGGGTCTTACGAGTAACCCCCTTCCCTGGGTCACCTTGTCTCAACCAACCTCGATATATATAATAAAAAACAATGCAAAATTTATCATGATGAAAATAGGGCTGAGAAAACTAATCGAGCTCAAGAAATAAGAAGTACTCAAATATTAAAAAAAATGTGTTAATGATCTATAGAATGAATATTGGGGTGGATGGATGATTATTCATTATTCATTTATTCATTCATAATACAATGGAAGATTTTTCCTATCTTGAAATATTGAACGAGGAGAATGTCCTCAAACACTGTCCAACTGTTTCTGGAACGAAGAGGTTAATTCACTACCCCAGCCTTAGTAATAAGGTAATACTTTGTATATTTGAGAAGTAAATATCTTCAGAACAGCTCACGCTCTCGAAGACTTGGCACAATCATGATGATGAGTATTCTGATATTTATGTAATTTGTCAACATGAAATGAAACTCCTCTTAATACATTCAAAATCCTAATCTTGAGAAACCAGTGATTTTATTATTAACTGCATTTCTGCATGTTGGCGTCATTGTCAATGGCATTAGATGAAAAAATTCTTGCAACATCAAATTCAATATGGTTCTTCTCTATCAAAGCAAGTATTGTGCCATGGAATGTAACCAAGTAAATCCCATCTCTGCTAAAATGGTCACTGGTTATCCTAGTACTGCTAATAAATTATATTCCTCTCTTAACTAGAGTGCGATTGTTGTTGTTCTGCAACATGAAGCGTTACTCACAGCGAAGCTGCACCAGTACACTTCACAACGGACGTCTAGCGACTGATGGTAGCGGCCAGGGACTGGGTTGCCAATGTTCAAGGTCACTTATACACGGCACACCAACCACCGTTGGATGGCAACTGAAAATGATTGAATCCTCTTTCAGATAATAATAAAGGACCTTTGATTTAGGGATTATGACACTGCCTTTTAATATCTAAGAGCGATTATGACGAATATTGATACACAGAACAGATATTCAAATAGGAATGTCTACTTATTAATATGCAAGTCACCGAAGTAGGTGTCCGACCTCGGCAATGTAAACAGACTCAACGAAAATTGTCGCTGCTGTTCAAGTAATGAAAAATGCTTAGTGAAAAGTTACGATATTCGATATAAAATACGTATGATTGCACGCATAATTCTGTGTACTGATATGTGACTCACGTTAGTTATAAACGAGAAAAAATCTATTTATAGTCTACTTTCCATGCAATATTTAGGGGCATGTTTACTTGTTATCTCATGCCTGCATGACCTGCAAGATCAATTGTATTATTTTTACCTCTCCTATCTCTTCATGGTTGGTGGAGGCACGCAGGAACCACACGTTCGCACAGAGAACAGGTAGACCCAAGATTTATAGACTAGATCAGTTCATGAATCTTGGGTAGACCTACGCACAGAACACTGAATTTCTAATTGGTTAGAGATGGGATGAAAAGTGGTTGTGGCCTCACTGCGAGGTTTTCCTTAAATGGAGAAGGAAATCGAGTGCAATTCTGACTTATTTGAGTTTGCGGAGGTATGTACAGTGAGTAGTGAGGGATAATACGTTAATCTGTAATAATCTGTAATATTAATCTGTAATAAGGAAGCAGTAATACAAGTTCAATAATTAAATCCCATTACGAAATTTATGGATCGGCTTATTAATGCATTCGTAAAAGCTTTTTTCCCATCATCAAAAATGAAGTTAATCTGAAGACGTAACAATTTTTTACCTACAGAGTTGAGACTCATTTCCACTTCAGCCTCATGCGAGCCATCGCAAGCGTCCCCGGAGGGAATGCTTGCAGAGGGAATATCAACAGCTCGGTAAAATTTTAACTGGCATTGCAGCTTGGTATGAATCTTTGTTTTAGTTATAGGAAGGACCCTTCATGGAGAGCTTTTGTGTTTAGGCCTCTTACCTTAGAATGATGGAGGTGGAGATGTCGTTGAAGTAATTCTGGAAGTTTCGTAGTCGACCAGATTACATATACCACCTCATTTGACGTAAAATGTTGAGCGATATTTTTTTGCAGAATACATTGGACGAATTACTGAAGAACTTTATTCATACGCCAACAATATGGTATTCTTCGGTTAAACCAACGCAATTCATATATGTACAAAATAAACCTAGAAAAAACGTAATGATCGGTTGAGACCATCAATTCAGATTTAATAATAATATTGATGGGATCACAACGTTTAACAGAGTTGATGGGACCGTATATGAACGGTAGGGTTATCTTCCTATTGTAGCTATCGTGTAACCGAATAAGTAAGCCCGTGAATGAGCGGTAGCGTATACCTTATTTTACTAGCTGAACACCAGTACTAACCTTCCCAGAACATGTCACGGACCTTTGGTGGTCAAACATTACTCCAAATTTCGACATGCTCAAATATACCGGAGTTATCACACCTACTGTTATCACACCTACTGTTATCACACCTGTTTTGGACAACTCTTTGATGAATCAATAACCTGTTCGCTTTGTCGTCAAATTTGACAAGTTTTAGCACGGCCGAATTTCTTTTAACATGACTTGCTACGGAATGGAATTCAGAAGAGGTGTGCCCTGCGTGCCAGGTTTGAACGGGTAACGCCAACTAGCATAGCAGGCGTTCCATGACCTCACGTCATGGCTGGACATCAACCATTTATTCCACGATTTCAGACACAGTGATGCTAATCAATATTGTCGTGCCAACCGATGTCATACGAGAGAGCTAATTCGCCTTAATTTGACCCATCAATTTGAATCACTTAAACCTGACGATTGAATTTTCAATAGATTATCACGGGATCTTGCCTCTTTAGAAAAGGAAGTGCTGAGTTATGCCTTGAAGTACTATTTTAATCCTTGCAATATTAGTTACGCATCACATTAATTAGTACTGGAAAATTTCTTTAGATCACCAAGACAACAAACCATCTATATGATAATGTAGAC
This sequence comes from Gammarus roeselii, assembly GCA_016164225.1. Taxonomy (NCBI): domain Eukaryota; kingdom Metazoa; phylum Arthropoda; class Malacostraca; order Amphipoda; family Gammaridae; genus Gammarus; species Gammarus roeselii. Next base: position 9,092 of record SDVV010032049.1, read on the forward strand.
TCAATAAATGCTGTATCTTCAACTACAAAAACTTTGTATTCCCTTCATGTTACCCTAATTCTAGCAGACTGCCTAAGCATAGTTTTAAATATCAGAATAGTTTGAGTTTTGAAGGGTTTCGGTTCCACCGGAGCCTCAACGCAAGTCATCGCACGCTCCCCCTGTATGGCACTGTATGGCAAATACACTCAAAACTGGGCCTCTGACCCACCGGTTATAATGGCATAGTTATTATGGATAAAACAGACTTCATAGACTCAAAGTTACAAATATTGTCTGACGCTGACGCTACTAAATTTGTTTCAGTTTTATGTAGTGGGTTAAAATAGCTTCTCACAATTGAATATATAAGGAGCCCGTTTGTTGTAAATTGTTCAAAAAAGGTTAAATAGCGGATGAGAGTACACAAATTTAAATTGAGCTGGTCGGTATTCGGTGAAATGTTAGACGTACCGAAGATTTATAACTACAATTTACCTTTTAGACCAATTCTTTCAACCACAGGTGCTGGTAATTTTAGATAGTTTATTTCGTCTATGGTTAATACAGATTTGAAAGATGTCTAAACCTGTATTTCTGGTTAATCGACACTAATTTTTTCACTGTCAGTCATAGACGACGAGCAAGCAACTGAGTGGATTTCAGCTTTGTTCGTCTGAAGTTGACTCAAAAAGTATTCCCTTCCGTAATGATCGTTGATGGGCAGCTTTACGAGACGACGACACCGTTAGCATGAAAGCGTGCTCCGAATTTTAAAGACTCTTACTGCTACACTGAGCTCCAGTCGTTCATGGATGTTCAGCCATCTGAGTTTCTTTAGAATAGACGTCACGTGATAATTTTTTCCTTACGTCCTCATCGTACTGGACGGATATGTCCTGGTGTAGAGTTTTTATACACTCTCTGGAGGTCATTAGGATTGATTGATTGATTTGGGCCTCATTTCTACCAGAGCCTCAACGTGAGTCAAAATAGGAAGTCATTTAGAGTTCGTCAATTATTTTTTTATTATTTGCTTCAATGTTACACCGGAGTCCCAACGCGTAGAGTTCGTCAAAGTTCAACGGGATTTTTGTGAGTTATGTGGATGTTGGTCTTAAGTTCTATGGGGTTGTTTAAGAGGTTATCCGACGAGTTGCTGTTCGTTGTTGTGATTAACTTAGGTTGTCAGTGAACAGCAGCCCAGAATTTTATGACCACACTCTTTGAGACTCGTGTCGAGACCGTTTTTAACAACTGTACCAGTGTATAGATGCTTGGTTACGTCCAGGATGTGACTTTGCTCGACGTTGTTTATAGATTATAGACTAAACAGATGCATGGTATGTCTAAGGTATTGTACCATGACTGAATGTTTCCTCTAAATTGGTTATATATTAGTGGTAGATTGCTGAGAAGAGACCTAGCGAAGCATTGTAAAGTCCGTTGTTATGACACATTGAGCTTGGATTTTGTCCTACTAGAGGTATATCATCAGTTAGGACTAGGAATTTGTTATAGATTTGAGCGGATACCGTAATATTATTATTTGTTATGCTTGAACTCTGTGTTAGTTTTAAATATCAGATTTTTTTCGGTATGAATTATGTTAGTATAATTTTTTTTTCATGAACCAGACCACGTGGGATATTGGAGTAGGATTTATAGGAGGATTTATAGGAGGATTTATGGAAGGATTTATGAACGGATACACCGAATAAAATTGTTAATCATTGTCGGCTAGGGTAGAGTAGAGTAACATATTAAGCTATTTTATCGTTGTTGTATGTTTTGAGTGTTTATCATAGCAAAATATCTGTAATGGGTATAGATTCGCATAATTTCATGGAATGATGGGAATAAAATGCGCTCAATAGGATGTAATGATCCAAAATTTGGTATGTTTTACCTCTCGACGTTGGATTTTGGTCCGATTACATGTCGTCTTGGAGAACTAATCTACCGGATTTGAGCTGAGTGTTAATGTTAACATTCTTCATTAATTTAATGTACATCTATATCATGTTATCCGCTCGCATGTCTTTACAACAAGCTTATTCCGGCATGTCTTACTTTTACAAAGGTTCGTGATCAGTTTGCAGCTCATACACTTTGTAGTGATTGATTAATTCAGGCTTTGATACGCGATTTCGTTCCAATTCAGAATATCTGACTTATTCGAACATTCACAATATCCACTCTCGCATATTTCACTATAGGTTTGCAATGTAGAGGGGCCGTAAACCTAACCCATCCTAACCTATCCTAATTAATCTAACCAAGGATTTTATATTTTCCCCCGTTTTCACACGTATGTTATGTTTCGTCTTTGATTTATGCTTTATTCATATCAAACCTCTTCACCTGGTTCTATAGATTTTGAAAATCTTAACCAACTTATGCA
>SDVV010032050.1:0-11474 GCA_016164225.1 Gammarus roeselii
TTATGTAAATATCTGATGAACCCTGTTAAGGGGTTGAGGCAGCAAAGGACCTCGCAGGCTAACGGGAATGGGTTACCCTGCAAGGGCATATGCGTGATTGCGTGTAGCCCTTACGGGCCATGACGTGAGTTCAGGGGTTGATGTTAGTTACCGTAACCACTCCCACCCGATACATCTCGGCAGGAATGTAGTCGTACCAAGATGCATTTCATTCATAGCAACTATAGTGTTGTATTTGAAGTAGAAACTGGTCAGACACGAAAACTAATAATTAGCATGGAAGGTAGTAGTTTTGATGGAGTATGGGTAATATCATTACAAATGATACTAATTTTCATTGTTTGGGAAAAAGCCATGTTCTGTTCTTCAAAAGGAATTCGACTGCTCCCGGGAGAAGCGTGTTGTTCTCGTGGTAAACGTTTTACGTATCCCAGTGTTCGTTGAGCGCGTTTTTGAACGCATTCACAAATTCTATGTCAAACACCGCGGCTGGTAGGTTGTTCCAAATTAGCGTGATTGCGATCGGAAAAGGTGTTGCGATATTGCTGTAGCGAAACTATTTCACGTGAGTTTCGCCCCGCTGTTTTGGGTACACATGCTGTGGTCCCTGGCAAAGAGACCGACAGGGCTCACGTTGTTGTATCCCTTCAGGTACTTGAAAGTTTCGATGAGCTGGCCCTCAGTCTTCGTTGCCCGAGAGTGATAAGACAAAGCTTTTTGAGCATATTCTCGTTGCTGTGGCGGCGTAGCTGCGTAATTAGCTGAACAACACGATGTTGGGTGTGTTCCAGTTTAGCTATATCCCCCCTCATTGTGTGGAGACCAGAATTGATCTGCACGAATTAGGTGGTGAAAGACAAGGGACTTTTACAACGGCCATACTATGTCGTTCGTTTTGCAGAGGAAGTTACGGGAGTTGTAACCAAGGTTACGGTTTGCTATCGTATAACTTTCTCCGACCTGCGCGTCCAGTTTCAAATCTTTCGAAATTAGGACGTCCACGTCTCTCTGTTGGTCAACAGTGGCAAGATTGCTTCCTGCTACCGTGTATTTGAAGTTGGTATTGTGGCACCCAATGCGCATAACGGTTCAGTCCCAACATTAATGTTTCTGATCATTGAATGAGTTTTTCAATAACGTGTTGGATCACTAGTCTGTCCAGGCGCTCAGCATGCAGCGCAATATGTTGCCACCGATGCCGAGCTCAGGGACTTTGTGTAACATTTTCCTGTGCAACTCCTTGGCCAAGACTTTTCAGAAGTCTATGTAGATAACATCCACTTCCTTGTTGTGGTCGTACACGTTGATCACCTTGTTAAAAGTTCAGCAGATTCGTCAGACAGCTCCACTTACGACGGAAGCCGTGTTGAGTGTGATGAATCAGGCTGTTGTGTTCTAGATGATCGACGAGATGATCTCGCATCAATCGCTCGATGGCTTTCCACTCGACCGACGAAAAACTGAAAGGTCGATAATTGATGGACGATTGCCGGTCACTGTTCTTAAAGATTGCAATGACATTACCAACGCTCCAATCTTTAGGGACCTCGCTTTCGATAAGTTGAAGAAGAAGTCAAATCCATCTAAATCTACGCCGCCCCGTCGAGTAAGGTTCGAGGCATCGGTTGATCCCCAATTTTTGGTGTCCGGGCAGCCGATAATCTCATGGGCTGACTGGAAGTAGGTAGCCCGGATTTGGGTTTCGGGCTGAAAGCGAGTTGTGAGCTTACACCCAGTACCGGTAGCACAGACATGGGTTTAGCAGTGGATGCTAGCTGCCGTTGCAAACTTTTACTCCGTACGTCACGGGATGAAGTCAGAGCTATAACACCAAACCTCCTCTGTGATCGAACTGGAACTCCCGGGTCAACCCTTTTCCGGGATGTCTCTTCATCTTGCTGTAAAGCATGGGGTACTAGCTTTTGATGAGTTTGGTATGATTGATTGATGGGTAAAAAAGTATAATCAGTTGGCAAAACCAAAACGGTAAAGTTAATGTTATAGTGAGCTTCTGTGAGCGGTAATAATTCAAGTGAACACGGTGCTTTCACTTTCGAGGCACTATCTGACTCTAATCGATTGCTAAGACTAACTGACTCACGAAATGAGGCTGAGTATTATGGGCAAACACTTAATAACAGACACATGTTCAAAAAAAGAAATTAAATCTTTGGTATGTGTAATTATAAATTCCCAACTTAACTTTGGGAAAAGGGAGATAGGCCAGGCAATATATAAAGGGAAAAGAAGGGAGATAGGAAAGCCGGCAAAAAAATCAAGGGCTCTGTTGCTTCACAGCGGGTAATCTTCGCTGCTTCTTTTATAAATTATAGAAGCCAGGCCAAGAATTTGTTTCGAGTCTCGCCTAAAGGAGGTTGGCGTACAACGGAGGTAGTGTTCTTTTTTTCTGCCCCAATCCGCAGCATAGAATGAAGGCTTTCATCTGTGGGGTAAGAGATTTCGTCCCAAGGTAAGCCTTGTTTGCTTATTACCCTTCTGCACTGACCAGCAATATCTAGCTGCATTTACTATTTAATTAGATGTGCCAGTGAAACGTGGTAAAGGGAACAGGGAAAATTCCTAACTAGTTTGGGCATGTTGCAGCAGTTCGTTTCCACAACGAATAGTTTTAACTGGTTGAACCACACTCTCCCCGTATTTTCTGAAATGAACGTGGTACAATTTACTTGCACTAAAATGTACTTTTTGGTCACTTGAATATTAATATTCCCAGGGCCGTCGTCACAACACACACTGTGTTGTTCCGAGCTCCGGAGAGTTAAGAAATCCCTCTCGGGTTTTATGTAGGAAACCTTTGTTACCTGGGAAGGTGTTTTTGCCATATTTGACTCAAGGTTTTTCTCTGAATCCTTTATTACTTCTGATGAATGTTTCATGGCTTTTTGTGCGTGGGTATACGAATTTATTATACCAAATAAATATTTGTTGCACTGCCCTTATAGTTGGAAGCAGTTTATTACTAGCTGAACGGAAATGTTGTAGCTACCTACAGAGATCCAAACAATGAGATTACAAAATGCGTTCACTTGATTGCAATAGGTGCTTGTGATGCACGTATAATGTGTTCAGTATTATTAGGATAATGTAGGGTCAATTCAGAACCTCTACATCACTCCCCTTTCAGACGGCAGCCGGGGATGCAGTATTGTTTTCTGCCTTTCTTGGCTGGCGTCCAAGTGCGTAGCGTTAGCTACATGTTGAGGCGGTCTGGTGCTCTTACTGCTCTGCCAGGCCTGGTGGTTTGAGTAAACAACCTGACTTGAGGTCGTGGATTTTTTTGTACTCGCCGTCCTGTGCAGGCTTGCGGTGTTAAATTTGCTGGTTGTCTGGTAGTCTGAGTTCATAGCGTGTGCCGGTTCTGGACGTGCTGCACCTGGTGTAAGAACTCCGTCTGGGCCTGGTGTGGTTGACGGAACGTTTCCGATTTGTATCGTGATAGGTAAACGGTTTTCGGGGAAAACGTCGTCTATGCCATGGGCCGCTTTCTTACGAGAGACGTGGACATTGTCAGGTTCTGCCTCTTCGCTTGATGGTGTAGTGTGTCGGTGTACGTTGAACTACCTCCAACGGTCCTTTGTAGGGTGCTTCGAGCGGGCGCCGTACTCTGTCGATGCAGACAAAGACGTGCGTTGCTATTTTGAGTTTGGGGTCGAGATGCCCCTCTGCTGGTTAAATTGGTTGGGACTGTGCTGGACCAACTTCATTTATGGAGCTTTGGAGTCTCTGATTGTACTCGTCGATGTCGGTCAGCGCAGGATTGCGGTTTCTGACCAACAGGTCGCATGGAAGTCGCAAGATTACTCCAAACATGAATTATGCTGATGTGTAGCAGATGTCCTCTTTTACTGCAGTTCGCATGCTTAGGAGGATGAGTGGAAGTTTTTCCACCCAGAGGTGAGGATCTGCCTGTGTTTTAAATTGGTCCTTGACTCAGCGGTGTAGTCGTTCGATCAGACTATTGGCCTGAGGATGGTAAGCGGTGGTCCTGATTCGCACCGAACCAAGGGTTTCCACGAGACTGGTCCACAATGCTGATTCAAACTGAGGACCGCGGTCTGTGGTGATGCTGATGGGGCAACCATAGTGTGAGATACAGGTGGCAAGGAAAGCTCTGATGACTGTGTCTGCTCGTGCATCTTTGATGGGACAGATTTCAGGCCAGCGAGTATGTCTGTCGATCATGATGAGTAGGTATTCGTACCCCTCATTGTGAGGTAAGGGTCCCACAAGATCGAGATGTACCTGCGCAAACTTTCCTCCTTCTGGTGGAATGGCTTGTGATGAAACGAAGTTGTGACGAATTATTTTGCCTTTTTGACAGTTTGTGCACACATCACATCATTGTCGGATGTCTTTCTTCATGGTTGGCCACACATAACGCGTACCAAGTTGCTGAACTGTGGCACGCTTCCCAGGATAGGGGATGTTGCGCATCTTATGGAAGAATTCCTTGCGCATTGTCTGTGGAATGTAAGGTGGGCACACATTGTCATGTATGTGCATGCAAATTCCATCAACTTGTTGTAGGCGGAAGGATAAATCCTCATCTTCGAGTAGTGCTTTCAACTCTTGGTCTTGATGTTGTTCCGTGCAAAGTCGTTCTTCATCAATGTCCGTGAAAATTGATGTGAGAAGGTAATCACAATCCTCGTCGTTTTGTTCAGGAGGCAGTTGCGTGACTGGCTCCTCTTGATCATGACATCGTGACAAGGCGTATGTGACTTGGTTCTTTTCCCCAGCAATGTGCTGGATATCAGTTGTGAACTGACTGATGTAGGAGAGTTGACGGCTCTCCCGAGGGATGTCTCGTTCCTGTCGTTTGTGAAGTGCACCAACCAATGGTTTATGATCGGTGATAATGGCAAAGTCTATGCCTACAATGAAGTATCGGAAGTGCTTCACTGGAAGGTAAGCTGCGAGTCATTGTCGACCATAGGTGAAGTATTTCCTTTCCTGTGGCTGTAGTTTCTTGCTGAAGAAAGCAAGCGGTCTCCATTCATTCTCTTGGAGCTGCTTTAGCACTGCTCCCCCTGTGAGCTTAGAAGCATCCACTGCAATTGCTGTTGGCGCATCAGGAAGTGGGTGATGCAGCATTGTTTGCTGGAGCTAGTGCTGCTTTTGCATCTTCAAATGCCTGGTTTGCTTCAGGATTCCAAGCAATTTTGTCATTCTTCCTGGGCTTCCCCGAAAGAAGTGTATTAAGTGGTGCCATGACTGAGGCAATGTCATGCAAGAATTTGTTGTAAAACTGTATCATTCCACAGAATGTTCAGGGCGTCCTGATGAAAACGGGCTTCTCAAATTCGTTGATAGCCTTGACCTTCTCGGGAAACGACAGAATTCCCTGTGAGGTTATTCTGTGTCCAAAGAAGTCTCCTTTGGGTCGTCCAAACTCACGTTTGAGCCGGTGAATGACCAGCCCATGGGCTGCTAGTCTGGTGAAAAGTTTCTTCACGGTCTTGGAGATGCTCAGTCTCATTTGAGCTGACAATGAGTATGTCGTCGACTTAGTTTAAAGTCGTGACTGGGCGTCCTGCAACGGATAAGTCACGGAGGACTCTGTCAAGAGATCGTTGAAAGCTTTGAGCTGCACCGCTGAGGCCATACGGCATACGCGTGAACTCGAAAGATCCAAAAAGTGTGGTGATAGCCGTTTTGGAGATGCTTTCCTCGTCAATGGAGATTTGTAAGTAGGCACTGGCAAGGTCGACCTTGGAGAAGATCGTTTTTCCTGCCAGTTGTGCTGAAAAGTCTTGTAGGTGTTTTAGAGAATAGAAATCGCGTACCGTCGGAAAATTAACACTTCTGTAATCTCCGCACAATCTCCAACCAGCCCTCTTGGGTACCACATGTAATGGTAAAGCCCAAGGGCTTTTACTGGGTCGGATGATCCCATCCTACAGCATTCCTTTTATGGCTTCTTTTGCCGAGTCTGCGACTTTAGGATTAAGTCGCCTGGGGCGCACGAAAACTGGTTGTCCCGTTGTTGTGATGATGTGTCTTACATCATGCATAGGTTTTGTCAATGCAGTGTTAGGCATCGTGATAATTTTGTGTTTCTCTAATAATTTTCTATAGCAGTCAGGGTCGTCTCCTAGGGTGTTGAGTGTTGCACCGGCTAAAGCCAGACCTGCGGAGGCAGTCAGGCTCGTGCAGGTATCCATGCGTCGCCTGTTATGTAGGTCTACCACAAGCTTGTGGTGGGCGAGCAAGTCAGCACCAATAATTGGTTGATCAACCTGGGCTATGATGAATGGCCAAGTTATATCCTTTCAAAGGCTAATATTGAGGGTCATCAGCCGCTCACCATAGATGGGTATGCGGGAACCATTGGCAGCGCGAAGGTTGCTAACTTCCTAATTTCTGAGGTCGGTTGCTTGAGGTGGAATGACAGAGACAGCAGCACCTGTGTCTATTAAGAAGGCGAACTAGCTTTTCCTGTCGGTTATGGTTAGGAGAAGAGTCTCTTTGATGGTTATTGCCGTGTCGGTGCTTGTGTTGTCACCACGGGATAAGAGTTTCCATCCTGGTTGTTGGAAAGATTGCTCATGTCATATGGAATTGTGCATCTGCGAGCATTTGTGTACAAACGCCTGTGGAAATGACAACGTGTGCTGTTTTCTGCAGAAGGTTCACATTGGTGGGAAGTGCTTCTTCCTCTGTTTCCATGGTTGTTGTAATGTGGTCGTTTTCCAGATTTTGCAGTGCAGCCAAGAATGACTGTAGTTCGTTATTGATTTTGTCCTCCTAATTGTGGATTGTTCTCTCCAGGTGCTCAACTCTTTTTAGAAAGTGGTCTTTTTCCTGTGTGAGTGCTCTACTTTTGAAATCCATTTCTGACATTCGTGAGGTCAGAGCATTGATAGTTAGAATAGTGTCGATGTGCATAGGTGTGTTATGTTTTGGCTGTGGTGTGGATTTTGACTGAACACTACTGATGTTGTGTACTGGAATGTTTGACTCCGGGTATTCAGTTAGAATTTTATCTGTCGCCTTCACGATGTCAGTGCGGGTTGTCTTATTGTTGACCAATAGTGCATATTTGATGTTGGTCGGGAATTCCCTCATGAACATTTCTTTCAAGAACGGGCTGTTGTACTGTACGACGGATTCCGAGTCACTACCAAGAAGATGTCGAAGGTGGGCCAGGAGCTGTGCCATTGTGCGGGTACCTCGACGTTCTTTGTCCAGAATTTGTCTTATGCGAGCTGATTCCGGTAGTGTACTTAAGGAAGTAATTTTAACTTTAATTTTTGTGTAGCGGTTGTCTCTTTCTTTCGTGGCGATATCCTGGAGTGATAGTCGTAGTTGTGGTGGTAGGGCTTTGAGCGTCAACCGTACTTTGGTTTGGTCACATAGTAGAACCAGAAAGCTGATGCTTCAGGCTTGTAAGGTGTTACATTAAAGTCCTTGCTTGCAGTTATGCTGTTGGAAGTTGATGGGTTTCCTACAATGATGTTGCTGTTAGGATTCCCGTCCTCTGCCATGTTGGTTGTGTGGTCTTGGTCGGCAAGGATCTGTTTTTAAGTTTTAATTCTATTGACTGACTTGAAGAACTTATTTTCTAATTGCAATGTCTGTTGTCAATGTGGAATGTGTACCTAGGTGTGGAATGCAAATTGTTTTCGTTGAGAGATTGAATGAAAATTAAATTCATATGTGTGCTGTGAGATTTCAATTCCTCAAAGTTCACTGCGCATTACCACTGAGGTGGGGTTGCACCATTTGTAGGTGAGCACGAGCTTTCAACACAAAAAATTGGTAAGTGAAAAAAGGGTCCTATGCGCTTTGGTGTGCGTTGTGATTACGCCAGCAGGTCACTGTGCAGTGGCTCTGAATCTGCTGACACCAAGTTGGCTCAAGAATTTTATCAAAATCACAGAATTTTGATGTAAATTATTTTCCATGTATGCCAGTTTGTTCCATATCCGAAACTAATGTTGAAATTCGCAATACGAATTTGATAAGTTGCAGAGTTAATGATTAAAATTAGCACCTTACTCTGTAGTAATCGGTGTCAATGCCAATATTTTAAATCTATGACTTCTTTTTAGCTACCTCAAGTTGATATGTTATTTCCCTCATGCAGTTTCACTACCTGCCCCCAGTCTGCCTGTCTGTCAACCTCAATCTGTTATTGGTGCAGGTCACCAGTTTGGTGAGTTTGGTAAGATTGGTTAATGGGTTAGTGAGTTTAGTTGGTTTAGTTGGCTAAACCAAAAAGTGAACACGGTGCTTTCCCTTTCAATGCACAATCTGACTCCAATCGATTGCTAAAACTGACTGATTCACGAAATGAGGTTGAATATTATGGGCCAACGCTATATAACAGACACAGGTTGAGAGACAGAAATTAAATCTATGGTATGTTCATTATAAATTAACAACTTAACTGAGTGTAGACATCCAAGGCCATATAGAAGGGGAAAAGAAGGAAGATAGGAAAGCCGGCAAGAAAATCAAGGGCGCTGTTGATTCACAGCGAGTAATCCTCGCTGCTTCTTTTATAAATCATAGAAGTCAGTCCAAGAATTTGTTTCGAGTCTCGCCTGAAGGAGGTTGTTGTACAACGGAGGTGGTGTTCCTTTTTCTGCTCCAATCCGCAGCATAGAATGAAGGCTATCTTCTGTGGGGTAAGAGATTTTGTCCCAAGGTAAGCCTTGTTGTATTATTACCCTTATGCACTGACCAGCAATATCTAGCTGCATTTACTATTTAATTAGATGTGTCAGTAAAACGTGGTAAAGGGAACGGTGAAAAATCCTAACTAGCTTGGGCATGTAACAGCAGTTCGTTTCCACAATGAATAGTTTTAACTTTTTGAACCAAACTCTCCCCAAATTTTCTGTAATAAACGTGATACAATTTACTTGCACTAAAATGTACTCTGCGGTCACTCGAATATTATCGTTCCCAGGGTTGTCGTCACAACACACACTGTGTTGTTCCGAGCTCAGGAGAGTTAAGAAAGCCCTCTCGGGTTTTATGCGGAAAGGCTTTGTTGCCTTGGAAGGCGTTGTTGCCATATTTGTCTAAAGGTTTTTCTCTGAATCATTTATTCCTTCTCATGAATGTTCCATGGCTTTTTGTGCGTGGATATAAGTATTTATTTAACCAAAATAAATATTTGTTGCACTGCCATCAGGATTGGAAGCAGTTTTGTACTAGCTGAACGGAAATGTTGTAGCTACCTACAGAGAGATGCAAACAATGAGATTAAAATATACGATTGCTTAATAGCAATAGGTGCTTGTGATGCACATATAATGTGTTTAGTGTTATTAGGATAATGTAGGGTCAATTGAGAACCTCTACAAGCTTACTCACTTTGACTCGTTTCCCCGTTGTTTCCGCCAGGTCTTTGCTAATCTTTTCCATATCGAAACGTAAGTTTCTACTCATGGTTGAAGCAAATTACTGAAGCTTCTGCTTTGCAGAAACAAGATCCTTCATATCCGTTCTAGGTCAACCTCCACCTCCTCTACAAACCTTTGATAGCGAACGCCAAGGTCATTACCATACTCGAACATACGCTCGTTTCCTACTTCACCGCCTCCAAAACACCGTCTGTCCTGCGTTCTGGATGATGGTATTCAGCTGGTGATCGAGGATGAAGACCTTCGCCGCAAGGCCCACGTCTTCTTTTGCGTCGTCGTCCTCCCATTTAACACGCAGAAGCGGTAATTCAGCCACACGGCAATGTTCGGAAAGTGAGAGTTTAAGGTTCTTTCAATTGACAACCTGCACAATCTGCACAATCTTTCTGATGCTGACTTGCGTCTCACACCAGTTAATAATTGGCACGGGAGCGATAAAATACAAATTAGTAGTTGTAGGTATTGTAGCGAAAGAAAATTCGTTTATGGTTAGTCTGTGACTGAAAAAAAACAATTAGACTTTTCCTACGTGGAATTTGATTTCATATGGGAATCTCTTACGGTATTGTATCTGGACAACCCTTCTTTATGGATAACATTAATTAAATTTCCGATGAGTTCAATTGTCGAGCGGAAAATGATCATTGAAGATTTCTCATAATCTGTAATCATAAACAAATTTTATTTCACCACTATACATATAACATATAAAAAAACATGTCAAAACGAGGAATTATTTCGATATAATACATCAGCAACATCAATATACAAATCATAAAACATTCGGCAACATAACATATAATTAACACTCTTTTAGGACAAACCATGCAATGAACATATTTTAATACCCCACCAGAGCGGTTTAGGACCGAGCCGTGTCACCGACGTCTATTTTAAACTTCATAGAGACAAATTTGGGTTCTGTTAAGGTGCTAAAATATTACGTTAAATTATTATTTACACAAAAGTGTTTCTACCGGAAAGATAACAGAAATTCTCATATGAGTTGTTTTTCCTATACATGGTAGGTAAAGTGAATTCTAAATGAGAATGTGGTAGTGTTATCTTAAATACCCGTTAAAATTTACAACTAGGTGAGAAAAATGCACACCAAATAAGAATGTGACAGAACATTAAGAATTCCTGTGTGAACGTGTAGGCCACTACCTACCAAAACATGGAAATGCAGGCTAAGATTGACCACCAATCGGCAACGCCAACAGCAAGATAAATACAATTGTCACCCCTACACAGACTGGTCAATCAACCAGTTTGCATCTGGTGCATGCAATGTGTCCATCAAAACTGTGTTGCTTTCTTCTCCTGGTTAACTAAGTAATCGAGTTCTTTCAAGAAATTCACTGTAATTACCTTCCATTATATTCCAGACTAGGGTCTGAGCTAATATCTACCGCTTCAATCCAGTCACGGCACTGAGCTAATACCTACCGCCTCATTCCAGACTCGGGACTGAGCTAATACCTACTGCCTCATTCCAGACTCGGCGCTGAGCTGATACCTACCGTCACATTCAAGACTCGGGACTGAGCAAATACCTACCGCCTCATTACAGACTTGGCATCTGAGCTCATACCTACCGCCTCGTTCCAGACTCGGGACTGAGCAAATACCTATCGCCTCATTCCAGACTCGGCGCTGAGCTGATACCTACCGCCTTATTCCAGACTCGGGACTGAGCTGATACCTACCGCCTCATTCCGGACTCGGAACTGAGCTAAAACCTACCGCCTCATTCCAGACTCGGGACTGAGCTAATACATACCGCCTAATTCCAGACTCGGGACTGAGCTGATACCTACCGCCTCAATCCAGACTTGGCACTGAGCTAATACCTACCGCTGCATTCCAGACTCGGCACTGAGCTAATACCTACCGCCTCATTCTAGACTCGGGACTGAGCTAATACCTACCGCCTCATTTCAGACTCGGCACTGAGATAATACCTACCGCCTCATCCCAGACTCGGCACTGAGCTAATACCTACCGCCTCATTCCAAACTCGGGACTGAGCTAATACCTACCGCCTCATTCCAAACTCGGCACTGAGCTAATACC
>SDVV010032051.1:0-11474 GCA_016164225.1 Gammarus roeselii
CTGCATAGTAAAATATCGTCTTTTCTGGCTTCTAGGTCATGTTGCTTGGTAGGATGTGTGCTCTCGGTTTTTATTCTTCTAACCAAATTCATTTTTGACCAACAGTTTTAGCTTCTTGTTTTATTTTCTAACTTTGTCGCTGAGGAGGGGCATAGACTTGCCCGAAAATTCCGACAATTTTTTAGTAAAGTGATTAGATAAAGGTGGCTCTTTTATTCCTTTTATTCAATTCTCCTCGTGAGTGAGGTAATTTTTTCTGAATGGCAAAGTCACTTGTCATTCGGCAAGATTTTGCTCTTCTCTGTATTTCAAATAAAACATATTTCCAAATTAGCAACACTGTGATAGGGAAAAAAAACACTTTTGACTTAAAATATAAAAATATATGCAGCTGACACTAATCTCGAAACCTGTTCAACTTCGCGGTCGATTGATTTTATGGGTATACATATAACGATTTTTTTATCGCTAAAATCGTATCCTGCTACACAAATAATTACTCAGGAATATACTAATTTTGATGGTCAATGAACAAATATTTATGTCAACAATGCCTGAATCCATTTGTTGGTGCGTCAACATTTCTATTGGTGCAACTCATCTTGCGTGTTTAGTTCGCTACACCTGACTATCGTGCCTCGAGCAGTGCCGCTCAGGACGCCACCTGGCGGAGTTTCTCCTGTCGTGGACCCACGATCACTCATTAATATACTGTGGTCATTCCTGCCAGCTGCCGCACGTGGCACGTGGACCCGCACTGTTCCCTGGAGTGAAGCCCATCCTTTGTGACAAGGGGGGGGGGGGGGGGGGGAGATAAACTGAAAGCACTGATACCTACACTTTCACTCAATTTCTCCTCTCGCTGCTGGACAACAAAATATCCTTGACAATTACGCCTACCGCTATAATACTGATCATTTACTCCAGTACAATTGTTATAGCAACAAACCATCGTTTGTGATGCAAGTGAGAACAGAAAAAGCCTTGAACACTTGCAATCACCAGCTCTCCTCACACAAACAATGCTGGTGAGATGATCATATTTGAAGCAGTTCGTTATTATGAACGTATTAGATAATGAACTTTAATTGAGACGATGTACTTCCCATAAAATTATGCTTTGTTCGACGAGGTTACAGTGTTTCTGTGTACGCATGCCGATCATGCTTTGTTCGACGAGGTTACAGTGTTTCTGTGTACGCATGCTGATTATGCTTTGTTCGACGAGGTTGCAGTGTTTCGCTGTACGCATGCCGATTTGTGCACAATATTCCATAGTAAGCAGGTATGTTAGAAAGAAAATACAGCGTTCATTGACGATTGTTTGTGAAGACCGCGTTTCTTCTTCTTCGTCTGTGTTCGTGGCCGACATGAGATTGTAGGGATGTGTTCATTTCACAAAGAAGTCGATAATTTTGTGAACTGCGGAAACACTACCAAATGGGGCCAAAAATCAATAGACGACCAATTCCATTCGTTTAGAATGTTTACTCTAAAAAGTTCCACTTCGTGCAGTCCTTCTTTAATGGTCTGGTGTTGGTCATCATTTTTCATCAGGATATAATGCACACTTGTCGTGTACCTCAAACCTACCATGATAGCCCTTCCGTCGTGACACGTTACAGAGAGCTTATTGTTCCACGAGAAAAACACACCGCTCGTGCACGAGGAAACTTTTTATTGTATATTATGTAATGATATTTTATCTGTTTTTGTTTTGTCAATGTCTCTCTGTCTCACATAGACCCACTCATACCGTGGCATTCTCTGCTATCCAATGAATAAGGCGTATAGCTGGATTGTCAATTCTCACTCCAAGTGTTATATAAGAGATTCCTTTGTCAGATCGCAACACCTCATGTCAAAAGGATACAGTGCCTATTTACTGTGTACATTAAAACTTAACCTTGATAGCTTTCTCGTCGTGACATGTTTCGGCAAGAGACGTGTTCGTATGTTCAGCTAGGAAAGTGAAATGCCTCACCCCCGCTGGCACACAGCTCCAATTACTCAGTTACAGGTTCTTAGCTTGTTCATTTTACCAATATCAGATTTACTATGTATAAATTTATTGTTAAAAAGAAGAACATACCATCTGTGTATGGATAAACCTTTGTATTTATGTATTTAATACTTATTTATTTATATTTGGCCGAGGGAGGGTCGATTCACGGGTGATTGAATGCCTTGTTAAGAAGACTAGTTTGATAAACTAACAATAATTATCTCTTGTGCACCAATAGTAATCATTACCAGCAATACACGCATTGAATTGAGATGAACCAAATTTAGAAACAGTCTATGTAAATGATATGCTATACTGGTTGTTATCCGTCCGTGCATGCAAGCAGCGGCGTATTGGACGGTGGCAGGGGTAAGAAGTCGCCCAGTTACCTCGCCCACAAGGACGGAGAGACAGGGAACTGCTGGATGCTAGTGTGTTCAACTCAAGTGGAGCATGCCAGTTCATTCATTGAAACAACTTGAAAACGGAAATGGAACATGCTCGATTTTTAACTCAAGTGAACATGCACACTTTATAAAACAAGAATGTGGTTAATTATGCCCTTAGGTCATTTCACTAATCTAGTGTGGAAACTCACGGAAGTTAATAAGAACACTTGCCTATTTGGCTGTACGCGTACCGCTGCACGGAGGTCTAAATCGCCGTATATAGGAGATGCGATGCCTAACAATGTATGTCACACCCATCTGCAGGCACAGGAATCTACCTCTGCTGTAGGTCCATTGACGTAGGGATATTTAAAGTGTTCAGACTTTCTTGACAATTTTTTTATTTACTAGAACCTGTCGGCCTTGAGCACAAAATTAAGGTCAGGTTTATTCTTCATAAATGTGCTCAGAGTCAAGGATTGTAAGCCCCTCATCACCACTGCCACTAGAGGCGCTCCTCCCCTACCCCAGATGAAGGCGCTCAGAGTCCCTGCCACCAGAGGCGCTCCTCCCCCACCCCAGTCTGCGCTACTGTACAGACGATGATACAGCCCTCTCTCTGATCGCTTCAGCAGAGGGCTCCTCCGAGTCGAGAAGAGCAGAGGGAAGGGGGCCTATAAGCCCCTACTGTACCCGGTGTAAACATAGTATGGGCCAACGCAGGAGAAATAACAATAATAATAACAGTACAAATTCTTATACAACTATCATTAGCATTTCAAAATGTATAAAAACATTTACCTTAATCTATGGTCACAAATATGTATAGAACTGACAAAACCAGTGCAAACACAATTTCAAAATAACCGCCCACAACAAGCTGTACTCATAAGTATTGCCGCATACCTATGCGTGCAGCAATTCTCTCTATCGTCCAAGCAAGAACGATGAAGTGAGTGCATAACCAGAGTAGGTTGCAATGAGGACTTCTTGCGAAGAACTCACAACTTGAGTCGTAATATTTTGTGCCACAGTACAGAACAGAACCTTGATGTGAACTGACTGGTTTTCTGCAAAAAACCTGCTCAATAACTTCGAGCGTCGGACCTGCATCAGACGTCAAATTGTGTCATCAAAACTAATCGCCAACCTTTTCACGCTACAACTGGAAAAATTTATCCCCAGTGCCATTACAATCTATCGGGTAACAACTTGTTTTGAAGAGCTGGATCTTAGCTTTCCTTGGTGCAATCAAAAATTTCTGTATCAGCATGTTATCAACGGCATTTTGCCGCCTAAATAGCGAACGCGTTGTTTTACTGTCGAATTGCTGATAATAAAGAATTGGTGTTGTATATTCTAACCAGCGTTGAACTCGACGTGTTTGGCGATGAAAAGAGATGAACTCGGGGTGCTTGACGATGAAGAGAGTTGAACTCGAGGTGTTTGGCGATAAAGAGAGTTGAACTCGAGGTGTTTGGCGATGAAGGAAGTTGAACTCGAGATGTTTGGCGATAAAGAGAGTTGAATTCGAGGGTTTGGTGATGAAGAGAGTTGAACTTGAGGTGTTTGGCGATGAAGATAGTTGAACTCGAGGTGTTTGGCGATGAAGGAAGTTGAACTCGAGATGTTTGGCGATAAAGAGAGTTGAATTCGAGGGTTTGGTGATGAAGATAGTTGAACTTGAGGTGTTTGGCGATGAAGATAGTTGAACTCGAGGTGTTTGACGACGAAAAAAGTTGAACTCGAGGTGTTTGGCGATGAAGAGAGTTGAACTCGAGGTGTTTGGTGATGAAGAGAGTTGAACCCGAGGTGTTTGGCGATGAAAAGAGTTAAGCTCGAGGTGTTTGGCAATGAAGAGATCTCGCCGTTCTTGACACGTGAGGCTGCTATGTAATGAGTCGAACCAGGTTTTGATGCACCACTTTGGCGAACGTGAAATTTCCAAGTAAACCTTGGCGTCAATTTAGCGAACTGTAGACAAATACAGATTTATCAACCATATCACATTAGCAACTTAATAAAAATATAGTGAGTATTTACTCTATCACTCAATTACAGTGTGAATAGAAGATTGCGTTAGCCAAAGCTTCGCTTCTTCTGTAGATGTTAGCTACAGACAAGAGAACACACATGCTGGCTCTCCTTTCTAACTCCTAACAGGCTGATTGCCAACTACCAAGTCACTCTTACCTTACAGCTCTAATAGCTGTGTAAGTGCTGCCAACTTACTACTTTTTTGTTCATCACACAATGAGTTGTTTGGAAGCAGATGATTAGCTACATCTGACCTGTATGTCAAGAGATCCTAGGCATTCTTTCTCATGTTGACGCAACCAGCCTCGCGGCTGCTGTTCACCCAAACGGGGATGATTCTCATCCAAAGATTGCACATAAAAAGCGTTGCGTAAACATATATTTTTATTCAAAGCTGTGCAAATATGCTTGGATGATTCGAGGATCAAGTTTGATTTGGCATACGTGGGTATCCAGAGAGGTAGAGGGAACTATGGAGCGACCCAGTACGTTCAAAATGCAATCCGTGTTTAAAGTCCTGGATCCGTTTAACTGGCGTGCCACATTGGCGGTATCGAGATCCCCTCCAATCTTGGAGAGGTTTTGGTACGCGCCTGCTTTGTCCGTATAGTGCACGTTCGTCGACCAGTCAACACTGTCAATCATTGTACTAGGCCCAGCATGTGTCATCGCGCCAGTTTATCTTAACACACCTTTCTAGCTATATAGTAATCAAATAAAGTTAATTCCTAGACCCTCACCTCCCTCCTTCCCTCGCTGGTGCTGCTTTGTGGTATCCACTGTACTCTGAGGTCCTTGTCCGCACTGAGGACGTGACTTGCGCAGAGCCGCTCATGTCGGTTGGTTTCACCCGCCTCGCTCTCGCCGTAACTAATTGCCAAGCATGGCCACGCGAACACGCGCAGACTGCCATCCCTACAACTTCCCAATTACAGCAGCATCACTGGTGTGAAAGTTGCAGCAGTTAGCCGCAAACTGCAGCTTTCAGTCTCCTGAGTTCCCGCTAAGTAGTACTAACTTTAATCAAAACTCATCGGTGTGTCTCTATAGATCGTCCCAAACTTTTAATCGTGTAGAAAATAATTTTCTTACGTTTCATCACAGTTTATTGAAAGCTAAGCAATTTTCTGTACAACTGGTAGCGACACAGCGCCGATCCTGCTATCACCGTGGCAACACATTGCTGGTGAAGTTGAACATACTGTGTTTGAGTGAGGGGGTGGGGGGAATGGCATCCTTTGGCACTGTCCTACACAAGGTTGTTGTCTATACAACCTTCTCGGACCTTCCCGGCACTGCCTTCAGTCTACCCTTAGCACCTCAAGTCAGCAGTACAGCAGCTCAGTGCGTGCATGGACGTGATGCAGGGCAGGCCGCTCGCTCTTCGCGTTGCTTCGGACCGACCCGACCGCAACAACTAGCCACTTGAAGTTATAGTCCGCTTGCTTGAAATACCTAATAACAAGTGTTTGGTCAGTTTGAAAGGGTTGTGAATTGAAATATTCTGTGTACCCTTCGACTGGCATTAAAAAGTTTCAAATTCAGTGTGTTGTGTTTGTGGTTAAGTTAGCAGTAAAATACCTTCGAACCCTGTACAATCTCCGGGGCGAGTTGTCGGCGAAGTGCAAATTATGAGAGGTGGTAAATTTGATCAATTCTTCCCTAAGCGTAAGTGTGAATAGGCGTTGATCAATCATAAGCAGTCATCTGATGATCATAAATCCCGTCAGTCGTTATGACCGTATAAACTGCTGCGGAAAATAAACGTTTCTACTGGTCTGTAAAAGTGAAAATGCAGAACAACTTGAACTCTCGAAAAACAGTAAAACGGAGTGGAATTTAAAAACTAAGGTTTAACGATGAAAATATATTTTTAACTTATCGTTCATGCAAACTGAATAAACTTCTGAGACTGAGGAGCTTCTTTTATGGAAGGTCGGCATACGACAACTAGCAATAACTACGTTGACTATACTTCACTGTCTGACTAATTCCTTTACAGTACTAAACTACTTATTTAAAACTACCAAAGTGTACTTCGTCTTCCAATAGTTTCGGTTGTTATATTTTTAATCACTGGAATGCATCGTTTGATCCTAGTGGAATAAATAGAGTTTTGAATTATCTTACTGATGTAAATATCCTACATAAAACATTCTTTGGATTTACAACTCACTTTTGCGGGCTTGTCTGCTGTTTGATAGCTTGACGCTATTACGACAAAAGTTCTCCTTTGACATGACAGGCAAATGACGAACTCATTTCTAAAATACGTCAATTGACACGCCGAAGACCATGGGACACCAGACCCGAAAACGGTTACAGCCTAGCTGCTCCATCGTCTCCATGAAGCCGACTACTACACTCCGTCAGCAGGGCCCGGCGGGCAAATCTGAGCTCCGTGAGCTAGGTACAGTAGCGAGCAAAAAATTGGTTAATAATTTAGAACTTTGTGAAATCTTCAATGTCCATTTTCCGCTCTATATTTGAACTCATCGTAAATTTGATTAATATCACCCATTAAGAAGCTTTGTCCACACATAGTACCGTAAAAAAATTCTACAAGATGTTAAATTCCACGTGTGGAAAGTCTAATTTGTTTTTCCGGTTCCAGACTAACCATAAACGAATTTTCGCTCGCTACTGTACCTATGGTTATCATTTGTTTGAACATTATGTTTACCAACTTACATCACTTGACAACTTACAGTACAATAGTGAGTATCAACGGTAATACTCCATTACCTTCAGTTCCATCATCATACATGATGCTGTCGTTGAATAGTTCCAATGCTGGTATGTCAACACTGGGTGTGCTTCTGCCAATCTTCAAGGCATATCTACATCTTTTTCGGGTATCTTTTCTTATGTGCAGTGATCATATTGATTTGAGTGTCACAGTGAAGTTTTATTGTGGGACCTGACAGCAGGTGTTCTAATTTGGAAGATATTATTGTGATTCCTCCGTCCCTTTTCTCAGGAAAAACAAAATCATAGTCATGATCTGCTCCAATGAGCAAATCCCGTGGCAACTGGACTTTATCGTCGAACCTATCAGCTAAGTTTATTCCTTTGACTGTCAATTTTTTGCGATTTCAATCACGCCATTCATTACTAGTCCTTCTGCGAGACAGTTTACAATGATCACATCCACAGGAACATTTTCATGTGCTCGACAGTAATTTTAGCTACATCACACTGTTGCTCTGACCCTTGGCTCGGGCGGCTATCTATGGTGAAAGTAGTTGGATGTCAGATCATGTCAGGAATACTGAGAGTACCTCTGTTGACGAATGACCGTTGCGCACCCTGATTGAACAGCGCACGCACTAGTTTTGGGCCATTCTTTCTCTTTAACGTTATCTTGTATGTGAGTAGTAGAGCAGTTGTTTTTACACAGCCTGCCGCTAAGTAATCAATGATAGCAACAGTAGTAACACCTGGAGCTTGTGTTGCAGTTGCAGCTACAGTCTTTGTATTGTTTCCTTCTAGCTTCTCATCATTGGACCGACCTGTTCTTTTTTTGAAGCAGAATGCACCTGATTCCGGACATATAAAGCACAGCCTCAACTCAGACACCCTTGCTATACCTCCATAATTAGTCTCATACTTTGTTAAGCGATAGACTGAATTATCTTCAGCAGAAAATGTGCATCTTTGAAAGATCACAAAGTTGACTGATTTGTATTGTTTCTTGACTTCCTTGATAATTTGGCTTCCCTGGTTTGTTTATCTGTAACGTGGACTTCGTTTTACAGTCATCGAGTCTAGTAATCTCTACCACGAGTGCTTTCCCATGATCAGTTAAATTCCATGCAGAATCTGAATCTTTTAGGATCCTTGACGGTAGTTGACGTGTAATAACTTCTATTTTCATGCGACAGAGATGGGTAGGCTTACAACTTATGTCTGAATTCTTGCAGAGAGGGAACTGATTCAGTGAGGGATGAAAAATCAAGTGCAATCAAATGTGCTATCTTAATGCGATCCTTGTTGAAGTGAAACCTGTATGCACATTGCTAGCAGAACCCTTCAACTTAACCTGCAAATATCGGATCTTTACAAAGTGTTCCAGCATATCTTTGTCATGAACGGTTTAGAAACTTTGCGAGATGGATGTAAGGTTTGGGATATTCCCTGAAAAATCCAAAATCACTTAATTTTAACACCACCTGGGGAAGAATTACTCATCGATGCCACAAATTCACTAGGTGTTCCAGTTTGCAATTTACTTTTCAACGTCCATGACCTTGATGAAGCTGGTTTCCAAAGGTTCGAACGATTCCTCATCTTCATCTAGTTGCTTGAAGATTGCCTCATTCTCGATGTTTTGTCTCAGCAACACTTTTCATTGACTCGGGTAAGACAAACGCACCATCAATTTTTTTTTCCTCAGCGGAGGCAAGATATCAAGCTTATCAATGTTGTCCACTGTTCCGAAGGGGGTGAGGTGACTGCACTAAATGCCTCCATCTTGTTTCTCACTTTTGTATAAATCACCCCTCATCTCAAGTGTGTCCTCTTGTAACAAACACTCGCAATTCTTATTTGTCATAAATTTTGTGATTTTGCCAATCTACCAAAGATCACAGATGATATTGAGAACACAACCCAAATATAATGAGAGAAACAATAAGTTTGTGTACAAATGACACTCTTATTATTGACCCGTATTTTATCGAACCTTGAGCTAGATTGAAGGAGGAGTCAATCTATAAATTTGTTGCAACTAGTTCAAATAATGAGATCCTCCTTCTCCAATTGTTCTTCACTGACAACTAAAATCGCGGTCCTTCAATCTTAATAGCTTAGAGGAGGAATTGGTCCAAATTTGTATGCTTCGGGATTCCGTATAAAACTCTTCTTCCTGCTATAGCTAATTCTTATTCCTTAAATTGAAATTTAGAACTTCAATATTCCTTTGATGGAGCTTGAGGATTTTTGTTTTTAATATTTGAATGCCGAACGGCAATATTTATATTTTATACCTCCTCGCCGAATTTGAAATTATTTTCCGAATTACGTATTGTCTCAGGCTATCTAGTCTGAGATAATTTTTTATACAAAACTGGTAGCAATAGAGTGACCGTTTTATATTTTCAACAACATAGATCCAAAAAAAAATACAAAGCAACTGCACAAATGATAACCAATTTGGCTGTCTTAATTTGCACAAAGATTTTTCTCCAAATTAAAAGTTCTTAATATAAATAAGCAAGAATAGATTGGCATCAATAAGTTACCGTTGTTAAATCAATCCTTCCTTGCAGCTAATTCTAAGAGTTGGTCCCGTGAAGAGGGTCCTCAAAGACTTCAATGACTTCACTTTGTCGCAAACATGGAATATTCAAACTATTTTAAGGTTTAAAAATTTCTTTAAACAAAACATTATGAGACACTCATTTTTCTCATTAGGATCTAAACCTAAAAACTCAATTTGTCGTTGTCGACCTTAAATTGTCTTTTGACATTCCAACTGGTAGCTAGCTCCTTAAAAGGAACACTTGGACATAGAAATCCTATTTTAATTCATTCAAGCTTTATTAAACTGTTCATTGGCCGCGTCACAGTTAATAAGTTCACCCGAACATTAGCATAGCCAAACCTGTAATTTTTGTGGGCACGAAAATGAGTCCATCGTGGTGACGCCGGTGAACTTTGCCGTGTCGCATTTTCAACCCTAAATGCGTTCAGCATAATGCGGCATAATTGTTATGAGTCGGCTGACGCACGTGAACCCAAAAAACATATATCGAAACGCCTCAGCACTGTCCACAGATATGTAACTTACTTTTTTACGCTGGGCTACACAGACAGGCTAACGTTAAATTATTTCTACATATACGTCAATTTACACACCAACGACTAATTACCCATACCATACTATAGCTACTTACGTTGTTTCGACTTCGTTTATTACTTGATTAAACACACAAAAGCAAAACACAAAATCGGGCTGCGCGCATCGCGTCGCGCAGAACACTGGGGGGTTATCCACTACCAAATTACTCCTATCACACAGCTTTAATAATCATTTACATGTTACGCACTCTGTACCTCTGTGTGTGATACAATGTGTGAGTTGGCATTGGGTAACTGTACCTCTGTGTGTGATACAATGTGTGAGTTGGCATTAGGTAACTGTACCTCTGTATGTGATACAATGTGAGAGTTGGCATTGGGTAACTGTACCTCTGTATGTGATACAATGTGTGAGTTGGCATTGGGTAACTGTACCTCTGTATGTGATACAATGTGAGTTGGCATTGGGTAACTGTACCTCTGCATGTGATACAATGTGTGAGTTGGCATTAGGTAACTGTACCTCTGTATGTGATACAATGTGTGAGTTGGCATTGGGTAACTGTACCTCTGTATGTGATACAATGTGTCTCTGTATGTGATACAACGTGAGAGTTGGCATTGTGTAACTGTACCTCTGTATGTGATACAATGTGTGAGTTGGCATTGGGTAAATGTACCTCTGTATGTGATACAATGTGTGAGTTGGCATTGGGTAACTGTATCTCTGTATGTGATACAATGTGTGAGTTGGCATTGGCTAACTGTACCTCTGTATGTGATACAATGTGTGAGTTGGCATTGGGTAACTGTACCTCTGTATGTGATACAATGTGTGAGTTGGCATTGGCTAACTGTACCTCTGTATGTGATACAATGTGTGAGTTGGCATTGGGTAACTGTACCTCTGTATGTGATACAATGTGTGAGTTGGCATTGGCTAACTGTACCTCTGTATGTGATACAATGTGTGAGTTGGCATTGGGTAACTGTACCTCTGTATGTGATACAATGTGTGAGTTGGCATTGGCTAACTGTACCTCTGTATGTGATACAATGTGTGAGTTGGCATTGGGTAACTGTACCTCTGTATGTGATACAATGTGTGAGTTGGCATTGGCTAACTGTACCTCTGTATGTGATACAATGTGTGAGTTGGCATTGGGTAACTGTACCTCTGTATGTGATACAATGTGTGAGTTGGCATTGGCTAACTGTACCTCTGTATGTGATACAATGTG
>SDVV010032052.1:0-11474 GCA_016164225.1 Gammarus roeselii
GAGCATGCTTACCAGCTGTGCTTACCATGCATGCTTACCAGCTGTGCTTACCATGCATGCTTACCAGCTGTGCTTACCATGCATGCTTACCAGCTGTGCTTACCATGCATGCTTACCAGCTGTGTTCCATACGACAGTAAACTGAGCGCCCGATAATATGGAGCATGCTTACCAGCTGTGCTTACCATGCATGCTTACCAGCTGTGTTCCATACGACAGTAAACTGAGCGCATGCTAATATGGAGCATGCTTACCAGCTGTGCTTACCATGCATGCTTACCAGCTGTGCTTACCATGCATGCTTACCAGCTGTGCTTACCATGCATGCTTACCAGCTGTGCTTACCATGCATGCTTACCAGCTGTGTTCCGTACGACAGTAAACTGAGCGCATGCTAATATGGAGCAAGTGAAAAAAATCAACATTTCCAATCGTGTACCAATTATTGTATCCAAAGACTTACAAATGTTTATCGGGTATTTCTATGTAACGTTCATCTCTCCTGCAGACGTTCGAGCCGAAGGGGTTCCTGAAGGAGGTGTCCCAGGAGCGGTCCCGCATACTTCCCACCCCACTCTTCAGCGCGGATGATATCACCATCAGCAGGAACCTTCTCCCGCCCCTCGTCACCGTCCAGGTAGGATGGCGTTACCAGGTAGGATGACGTCAACACGTAAGGTGACGTCACTAGGTAGGACAACGTCACCAGGTAGAATGACGCCACCAGGTAGGATGACGTCACCAGGTAGGATGATGCTACTACCAGCAGGAACTTCCACACACCCTTCGTCACTGTCCAGGTGGGAATTTGAGAGGGGTTGGTTACAGAATATAATAACTGTTATGAGTTCCGTACGAATAACATTAGACGTGTCATGCACTTAACCAGCCTTGCAAAATATTATTAGACGTGTCATGCACTTATCCAGCCCAGCAGAATAGCATTAGACGTGTCATGCACTTAACCAGCCCATCAGAACAGCATTAGACGTGTCATGCACTTAACCAGCCCTGATGATGGTCTGAGCTCATGAAGAAATACGAGTGTGTAAACTGGAAGCCTCATCAATGACTGTCACCTTCTGTGGTACGGGTTCTGATCGTCCTTTATGACCGCCATCTGTTTGGCTGGAGTTAATGATCACCATGCATGACCGTTGTGTGTTGTGCGACGGGCAATGGAGGATCCAACCGTTGGTTCCCATCATGTTGTTGACAAACATTATTTGTTATTCCCATTGGAAACAAACTGATGCATTTCTCTAACAAGAGTGCGTATGACAATAAGTGCGCAACGGTAGGGTATCAGAGCTACATTTCCAATAGTGCGTTAAAAAATTAAATAAAACGGTCAATCAAACTTGACTAGATTATTTTGTACGAAGATTACACATACCTGGTCGCTTGTTGCCATATATATCAACTCAGATTGATATTTTTTTCAACCTGTTTTGACAACGTCGACTACTCAAACGTGAAATATGGTATCTAAACACATTTTGGTTTGTTGCTAGACTTCATTGGAATTCTGGTTGTAAGAGTGTCTGTGAAACGGTACAAGTGAAATGAAAAAATAACGTTGGCTAACTGTGTGCTTGATATGTTTTCATCCTTGTTTTATTCTGTTTCCATTTACGATGACTTTCCTCTATTTACAAATGTGAAGTGGTTCGATTAAAGACTACTATTAGTATTGAGAGTCCACCAATATAAAGCGTATCGGCAAAGGTATCGGTATTTCAAATAGGAATAACCGTAGTCTTGTTTGAAAATTTATCCTGACCACCTCCACTTTGTCTTTATCGTTGTCTCCAGATCATGGGCGCTGACGTGGCGGGTCTGCTGCACTCGGCATCGCACGTCTCCTTTATCTCGTCTCGGCTCGTCACTCGGCTCGACCTGAGGAGGGACGTGCAGCCTGACGCTGTTTTGCCCTCGTCTCCCCTCGCCCCTAACGGTAGGTACACGTCACGGCTGCGATAACCTTTAAATCTGGATGCCTGGGATCTTGAAATTATCTCGATAGATGTAAGTGAGGACGTGTGCCCAGACTGTGCCCATGACCATGATAGTTGTTAGAGATGACTTGGACCCCGACGAGCCCATGACCATGATAGTTGTTAGAGATGACTTGTACCCCAACAAGCCCATGACCATGATAGTTGTTAGTGAGGACATGGACCCCAACTATGACCATGACCATGACAGTTGTTTGTGAGGACATGGACCCAGACACGATGACCATGACCATGATAATTGTTAGTGAGGACGTGGACCCAGACGATGGCCGGGATAGTTGAGAGCGAGGACATGGACCCCGACGATGACCATGACCATGATAGTTGTTAGTGTGCACATGGACCCCAACGATGACCATGACAATGATAGTTGTTAGTGAGGACGTGGACCTCGACGATGACCATGACAGTTGATAGTGAGAACGTGGACACCAACGATGACCATGTCCAGGATAGTTGTTAGTGTTGAAATGGACCACGTCGATGAGAGTGTGTAGAGGGGGGATGGTGAGGCTGCATTTATAGGGATGCGCTTTGATAGAGGCAATGATGGTGATACGAATGAGGTTTTATAGTACTGAAAAAAAAAGGTTTAGTGCGAAGTTTCAACCTGGAATCATGTTATTTTCCTGACGATCAGACACATATAATCGGCTGAACAACATCTGTATATAAACGCAAAACCCTTTGACATTCCTCTAAACTCAAATAAAAAAATTCTACTTCAAATAATTGGATTTGAATAAAACATTTGGCACGATTACTAGAGTTGAAACATTTACTCAGGTCACAACACTTGCACCAACCACTGTCGCACACAACACGAGCAAAGATCCTTTACTCAGACTCAGAACTCCGACACGGCGTTCGTTTATTCTTGTGTAATGGTTATTTGGCTCAAAATTAATTGAGAAATGTCAGGCCTACTCAAAAGTTGGATGTCATCCAGAACTAAAGTTGTAGGAAAATATAGACTGAGACACCTTATGCAGTGCAAAGTGCTGTCAACATGATTCAATAATGTCTTTTGAGCAGAAATGTGGGTCATAGCTATACTATAGGGCATTTAATTTTAAAGTGACAGGTCGTGTTGGGAACAACATACGAAGTTACAAAGAATTGGACACCTTGCGAAACCTTCTCTGGAGGTCGATCTAGAGCGAACTTGAAGCGTTGAAATTTAGGTTCAGTTTATTTGTTAGTTCTATGTTTGGTATTGAAACCCCGGCCAAATCATATCAAGCTATAATATACAATAGATGTCATTGAGGCGAGCCATCGTGTAAGAGGTGTATTTATGTCCCAGCGCACAGCTGGTGTGCGAGCTCTGACCGACGTATTTTGTTGCTATGTCACGAATACATTTGTTTTCTAATACCACAAACCGCTGGTGCGCACCGTTTCAATGTAAAGCGGGTAACTGCATAGCTTCCATCCAATCGAAATCAGTTGGTACACTCTCGAATCGTGCTGTGCCACCTGCATTTGTATGTTGTTGACACATTCGGCCGTCGAATCCCAGCTCGGCGTTGAGTTCGAGTAGAGAGTTGTACCCACATGGAGGGGATCACCCTAGTTAGAGGTGGATTAGGAAACCAACTGAGGTGCTTGTCCAATCGGCTCATAAGCCGAATGGGGATTGTTACGGTTCACAAGATGCAGCACGCAGGGAAGAGACAAAGACGGAAAACACAAGGCAAATAGAAATGATACACTTGCATACATTTATAGATTCTGCAATTGATTCGTCAGTGGAGCGGCGGGTTCCTGCACTTCTATATATTACAAAAAGAGGGGCGGCTGCGGTAGTAAAAAAAGCTGGAAAATGAACGGATTCTATAATAAGTTCAACAAGGATATCTAATATCATTGACCGTCTGTGAAGCGATGGGTACCTGCGCTAGTGAGTTTATAAATGCAACGAGAGAGACGTAATCCTAAAAAGTACAAAAAATCATGTGTTTATCCAGTCCTTGAGCTTCTCACTTACTCATGGCCTCCAGAGTTCTGATCTGGTGACGCTCAACTGTTGTTGTGTACGTACGAAGAGCCAAATACTCTCAAACCATAACAAGTGATACAGCTCCCGTAATAGATGGTTGGTTCGCAATAGATGATCGGAGCACTGAAGTTAGGGCTTGACCGCTGCTCTGTTTACTCCTTCCTCCTCACCACCATCGAGAGAAAGAGGCGGTTTGGGTTTGTTTTTCAAACATGGGATTTCATCGCGGGATGTGCGAGAATCAAACAACATCAAACCATTAAGCTAGTCAGTTCGATAGAGGCAAACAACATTCAGACCATTAGGCCCGTCAGTTTGGCAGCAGGTTGTCAGGTGAGCCGTCGCCAAGTTTGTGGCCTTCATGGTCTGATGTATTCCTGTTGGCTCAGCAGTGCGTGAGCCAATAGGAATACATGTGGCCTACTGGCGGCCAGCAGTGCTGGCCGCCAGAATCTGCCGTCCCAGAAATGTTATTTCTAGTGTAAGGCAATTCGCTCTAGCTCTAACTTATAAATACAGATCATGCCTAAACATGTTTGGTTCTTGGAATATGCCATAATTAGTCGATCATTAATCTGATACATCAGAACATATTAAATATAGGAACCTTTGCTCTATTCCTTCATCCTGTAATTTACCAAATAGAGCTCATAAATGAGAAAAAGCGTAAAAACAAATTATCAACAACTAGGAGGGACTTTACTAAAAAAATCATACGGTCAGAAATAGCCTTCGCTTTCAGTTTGTGGGCCAAGCTGAGTTCTTTCATTCCTCCTGAAGGCTTGTCTGTAATTAGCATTTGGAACTAATTGGACGGATTTCAGTGAGATTTGGAAAACTCTCAAACTTATTTTTTCAATTTGAGACCTAACAAAAATCTTGAAATGAAAAAGTTGCTTGTTACACCATAGACTAAATTGACTTTTTCAATAAATGTCTATGAATGATGGGAGTTTGGTGACAAGGGTGATGATATCGGAGGTGACTGGGCGTGAGCCAAGAGGAAGGCAGAAGTTTGGGTGAATAGATGGCGTAAAACAGGCTTAGGGAGTCATGACTTCAGTATAGAGGTAGCGAGAGAGTGTGAAAAATTATTGCGACTGGATGAGTTTTGTCCGGCTCTGATGCGTTTTCCCGCCCTTAGTGTTCCGTTGAGAAACGGTATGGACGTGAGTTGGGGAGGGCATGCAATTATGATGTAGCAGCAGTAAGCTAGTGAAAGCTGTCGGTCCCTGCTGCTGACACTGATCTCGGACCTCACTCCTGACCCGGAGCTTCTGTTGCGATGTACTGGCCGGACCCTGAGCTTTGAAATGTTAAGTTTTGCTATGTTTGTGAGCGCAAAATAGGAAAGGGTGGTGCGTCAGGAGGCAACGTCCATCCTTTCTGGGGTATTCGTTTACAAAATACAGATTTCATAAAGTAAAAAAGGGAAATAATTTCTAGTTTTGAAATATTGTATAAGCTAAAACTAGACAAAACACTGCACACCCCAATGAGGTGAGAGGCCGTACCACGTGGTGAGAACCGTTCACTTGACCTCAAGCACTGTATGAGGTAAAGGGCGTTATGATCCCCAACCATAAGGGCAACCTAACAGATTGCCCCCAAGGTCGGGGAGAAGTAGGAGTCCTTCGAGCGTATTGGCCCCCCTCCCATGAAGGTCACTGTGACACTCGACCGCTTACTGTCCGGGGGTTGCTGTCCTGCTCTGTCATGCCGCATCTCTTCCTATCCCTGTAAACTTCCTGTTTCTGTACGGGTGAGGGAATTTCAAAGCACCGTCGACTATCCCTACTCTTCTTTCAAGGAAACAGCTCGACTTGAGCACTTGTCCTCGTTTGGTTTCCTCCTTCACCCTAACTGGGAGCTGCCCACTACTTTGATTTGTTGGCCTTTTCCAAAACCTACTGCCGGTGTGTTAGCCAGAAGGGTATTAACCTACTGCCGGTGTGTTAGCCAGAAGGGTATTAACCTACTGCCGGTGTGTTAGCCAGAAGGGTATTAACCTACTGCCGGTGTGTTAGCCAGAAGGGTATTAACCTACTGCCGGTGTGTTAGCCAGAAAGGTATTAACCTACTGCCGGTGTATTAGCCAGAAGGGTATTAACCTACTGCCGGTGTGTTAGCCAGAAGGGTATTAACCTACTTCCGGTGTGTTAGCCAGAAGGGTATTAACCTACTGCCGGTGTGTTAGCCAGAAGGGTATTAACCTACTGCCGATGTGTTAGCCAGAAGGGTATTAACCTACTGCCAGTGTGTTAGCCAGAAGGTTATTAACCCACTGCAAGTGTGTTAGAACACATCACCGAATTTCGGTCTATTGATGGCTAGCAACCCCAGTGTAGTGTATTGCTGGTTTGTAAGTCCGGGTCGGTCTATAGCTGCTTTGTAATCCCAGTTCAAAAATAAGCACTGCCTCTTGGTCGTTTACAAGCCCCATGCCACCAGGCACGTTGGTTTTCAATTCTGTGGGACTGCTTCTTCATCGTACCATCTGTGGAAAGTTCATCCGGCTTTGAACGAATTTTCTTCATATTTAAAGACAATCTAAGCATCAGTTTAACAGAAGCATTTATCAAATGAATTTTTTATTTAGTTATTCCTTTCAGCTGCCTTCAAGGTAGCAAGGTAGGCTCCCTCCTCCCCGGCTACTTGCTATTTCACAACGAGAAACAGAGCCGAGAGGGCGGAGGAGTGTTGTTCCTCGTAAAAAACACTCTAAAAATATTAAAAGTCAATATTCCTAGCAGGAGACACGACATAGTATCGATTCAAGCAGTTGGTAAACATGCATTGCCATTGATTGGGAAACAGACGAATGCACTGCCACCAGCCAACGTCTGATGGATTTTGCAGACGATAAGCTCATGGCTCAAGTGGGGAAGACATCTACAAGGGGCAGCAATATTCTGGTTTCCTATATAGTGCAAACGACTCTCATGTCACGATCGTTAAAGTGGGAGAACCACTCAGAATTAGCGATCATAACTTTATCCCTCTCAAGATTGAGCTCGTGTTGAAAGCTTCAATAAACTACGATAAAGTCCCTAACTTTAGATTAGCAAACTTTGATGGCTTAGGAGAGTCAATATCGACAGCGCACATAACCCTCGTACGTGACGTCAACCAATCAGCAAACAATTTTCTGACTACGCTTCAAAATATTGAACTCGGGCATATCCCTCGCAAAAACAGGCTACCAGCAGTCATCAGCCTAAGAAGAACTGCAGTAGCTTTAGTGGCGAAAGAAGCAAAGCACTCGACAAAATCAAACCACCCACATGACGAAAATGCTGGAAATGAATTCACAGTCAGCAGAAGAGCTCCAAAGAAGGTCATAAAACGTAAAAAGAAAGATTAATTTCAGCGAACACTAAATTTAAACCGAAACAATTTTTAGTTATATGTCGAGCAAAAAAATCAAGATCTGCAATAGGTCCATTTGTCTACATTAAATGAAATTTAATGTAGACAAATGTAAAGTTATGCACAAAGGTCCTCATAAACTCAAGCACGAGTATTCAACGTCTGTAAAGAAGCTGATTCCTGTCACCGAAGAAAGAGATTAAGGTGTCATCATAAGTACCGAATTAGAAAACCGCAAGCAATGTAACGATGCTGCCAAAAGAGCAACAAAATACTAAGTATGATATCCTGCACCTTCTCGTACAAAGAAAGACACAGTATTCTTAAGTTATGCAATGCATTTGTTAGCCTGCATCTTGAGTATTTCGTTCATTTATGGTCTCCGTATTTTAGAAAAGCCTTTATTAAATTAGAGAAGGGTCAACGAAGAGCTCGAATACTTATCCCTTCGCTCTGCGCAATAAATCGTACGAAGACCGACTAAGTGAACTCAATCAATGGTGACTCAAAGGTGGCATGTTCGAGGCGTGTAAGATTTTAAGGGTATTGCAAACATCAACCGAGCGAGCCTTTTCACTCTAGATACGACCGCAGTGACCAGGAAAAATGGATACAAAATCGTTGGGAAGCGTTTCTCATTTAACATCACGCTCAATTCCTTCGCGTAGAAAGTTGTCGAGAAATGAACATTCTTCCAGCGGAGGTTGTAAACAGCAATATAATGAAAACGTTCAAGTCGCGGCTGGAAAAATTCTTTACGAACCGCCGTTATGTAGCAAATCTTTCCATTTCTTGATCTTTCGCTCATAGGCGATCACTTCAGACCTGATCTTCTTCCTATCAAGAGGCCACTTAATTTGGGTCAAAAACCCTGTTGTTGTCTTCTTACACTTGTAAACACTTGTAAACACTTGTAAAACTTGGTAAGTAGGGTACCTAGGCAGCCCATTGTGGATTTTCTTTTGTTTATCGCCAGACGATTTTTAACATCTTTGGAAAATTCTCTCAGCTCACTAAAGGGTAAAATAGTTTAACCCCCTTCGCCTACTAAAGCGGTACTTAGTTTAACCCCTTATCCAAAGAAAGAGATAATTAGTTTACCCGCTCTGACCACTATAGGGTTAATTAGTTTATTCCCTCTACCAATTAAAGGGTTAATAAATTGAGTTTCCTGACCAATCAAGAATATTTCATGACTGTTTACCTCCTACAGGGAGCGGATCGACCTGGCTGGTGGAGGGGCGACTACGCTTCGTGGAGATCACATTGAGAGGATCCAAACATGTCACACAGCTGTTCGTAGGTCCGTATGTAGGCTCCAAACAAGACAAGCATATGTTCGTGTGTCATTTTGTGGGCAAGAAGCACGTCACGCAGCAGTTTGTAGGTTGGTCTGTACACTCCAAACACGTCACGTATATGTTTGATGGTGTGTTTGAATGCTCCAAACTCGTCTCGCAGCTGTTTGTAGGTCTGTATGTAGGCTCCATAAAAGTCTCGCAGCTATTTGTAGGTCTGTATGTAGGCTCCAAAAAAGTCTCGCAGCTGTTTGTAGGTCTGTATGTAGGCTCCAAACAAGTCTCGCAGCTGTTTGAAGGTCTGTATGTAGGCTCCAAACAAATCTCGCAGCTGTTTGTAGGTCTGTATGTAGGCTCCAAGCAAATCTTGCAGCTGTTTGTAGGTCTGTATGTAGGCTCCAAACAAGTCCCACAGCTGTTCGTAGGTCTGTTTGTTGGCTCCAAACAAGTCTCGCAGCTGTTGGTAGGTCTATATGAGGGCTCCAAAAAAAGTCATGTAGCTGTCTGTAGGTCTGTATGTAGGCTCCAAACACGTCATGCAGCTGTTTGTAGGTCTGTAAGTAGACTCCAAACAAGTCTCACAGCTGTTTGTAGGTCTGTATGTAGGCTCCAAGCAAATCTTGCAGCTGTTTGTAGGTCTGTAGTAGGCTCCAAACAAGTCTCGCAGCTGTTTGTAGGTCTGTATGTAGGCTCCAAACAAGTCTCGCAGCTGTTTGTAGGTCTGTGTTTAGGCTCAAAACAAGTCTCGCAACTGTTTGTAGGTCTGTATGTAGGCTCCAAACAAACCTCGCAGCTGTTTGTAGGTCTGTATGTAGGCTCCAAACAAGTCTCGCAGCTGTTTGTAGGTCTGTATGTAGGCTCCAAACAAGTCTCGCAGCTGTTTGTAGGTCTGTATGTAGGCTCCAAACAAATCTTGCAGCTGTCTGTAGTGTCTGTATGTAGGCTCCAAACAAGTCTCGCAGCTGTTTGTAGGTCTGTATGTAGGCTCCAAACAAGCCTCGCAGCTGTTTGTAGGTCTGTATGTAGGCTCCAAACAAGCCTCGCAGCTGTTTGTAGGTCTGTATGTAGGCTCCAAACAAGTCTCGCAGCTGTTTGTAGGTCTGTATGTAGGCTCCAAACAAGTCTTGCAGCTGTTTGTAGGTCTGTATGTAGGCTCCAAACACGTCATGCAGCTGTTTGTAGGTCTGTATGTAGACTCCAAACAAGTCTCACAGCTGATTGTAGGTCTGGATGTAGGCTCCAAACAAGTCATGCAGCTGTTTGTAGGTCTGTATGTAGGCTCCAACCATGTCTCGCAGCTGTTTGTAGGTCTGTATGTAAGCTCCAAACAAGTCTCGCAGCCGTTTGTAGGTCTGCATGTAGGCTCCAAACAAGTCTCACAGCTGTTCGTAGGTCTGTATGTTGGCTCCAAATAAGTCTCGCAGCTGTTTGTAGGTCTCTATGAAGGCTCCAAAAAAGTCATGTAGCTATCTGTAGGTCTGTATGTAGGCTCCAAACACGTCATACAGCTCTTTGAAGGTCTGTATGTAGACTCCAAACAAGTCTTACAGCTGTTTGAAGGTCTGTATGTAGGCTCCAAGCAAATCTTGCAGCTGTTTGTAGGTCTGAATGTAGGCTCCAAACAAGTCTCGCAGCTGTTTGTAGGTCTGTAGGCTCCAAACAAGTCTCGCAGCTGTTTGTAGGTCTGTATGTAGGCTCCAAACAAGTCTCGCAGCTGTTTGTAGGTCTGTATGTAGGCTCCAAACAAGTCACGCAGCTGTTTGTAGGTCTGTATGTTGGCTCCAAACAAGTCTCGCAGCTGTTGGTAGGTCTGTATGAAGGCTCCAAAAAAGTCATGTAGCTATCTGTAGGTCTGTATGTAGGCTCCAAACACGTCATACAGCTCTTTGTAGGTCTGCATGTAGACTCCAAACAAGTCTCGCAGCTGTTTGTAGGTCTGTATGAAGGCTCCAAAAAAGTCATGTAGCTGTCTGTAGGTCTGTATGTAGGCTCCAAACACGTCATGCAGCTGTTTGTAGGTCTGTATGTAGGCTCTATACAAGTCTCGCAGCTGTTTGTAGGTCTGTATGTATGCTCCAAACACGTCATGCAGCTGTTTGTAGGTTTGTATGCAGCCTCCAAACAAGTCATGCAGCTGTTCGTAAGTCTGTTTGTATTCTCCAAACACGCCACGCAGCTGCTTGTGGGTCAGATTGTGCGCTCAGAATATGTCACGCAGTTTTATCACATCTGTTTGTGGTCTCCAAGCAGGTCTCACGGGGGTTCGTAGGTCGGTTTGTAAATGCATACACGTCCAGCAGCTGTCGGCTGGTCGTTTATAGGCTTCAACCATGTGCACTGCTATTAATTGGTCTGTGTGTAGGCTTCAACCACGTGCACTGCTCTTCATTGGTCTGTGTGTAGGCTTCAACCATGTGCACTGCTATTCATTGGTCTATGTGTAGGCTTCAACCACGTGCACTGATATTCATTGGTCTGTGTGTAGGCTTCAACCACGAGCACTGCTATTCATTGGTCTATGTGTAGGCCTCAACCACGTGCACTGCTATTCATTGGTCTATCTGTAAGCTTCAACCACGTGCACTGCTATTCATTGGTCTGTGTGTGGGCTTCAACCACGTGCACTGCTATTCACTGGTCTATACGTGGGCTTCAACCACGTGCACTGCTATTCATTGGTCTGTGTGTAGGCTTCAACCACGTTCACTGCTATTCATTGGTCTGTGTGTGGGCGTTAAAATCTCCCAGCCATACTTCCCTGATCAACCACGCGACATAACCACACAA
>SDVV010032053.1:0-11474 GCA_016164225.1 Gammarus roeselii
TTACCAGCTTCACCAAAGGTACATGTTCCGGACAGTTTTGAACTCATGTTCGTTCACCTATGGATGTAAGATGCATGTTACCGACATACTTGGTCACATTTTGGCATTTATAACTTGCAATGAAATCAGTAATGCCACTCAATCATATCCGATTGTCTTGGCTTACCAATATTTTCGATTTGTGACCATTTATGTATGGATTTAAGATGCAAAACCTAATACCATACCGTTTGTGTATGAATATATATATTTTTCTTTCTTTCTTTCTTTCTTAAATGTTGAGTAGCATATACGGTAGTGGGTAGCAAACAATTAGCAACACGTCCACAGACTTTGATAAAACATAATTAGGCACTCACAGACCATTGGTAGTGCCAATTGGATGAATGGAACGAGTAAATGGATGATCACGGATGGAACGAATGAAAGGAATGACAATGCACCTGAAAGTCTTTGTATGAGTTGTCTAATAAACAAAATATAAATAGCTGCCTAGTTTTTAGCAAATGGTACAATACGCAACAACACAATCAAATTTTGGCATCTTCCGCTGCAACTCTGTAGGTTTATGATGATTGCTAGATTGGTTGATGAAACGGTTAAAATATCGCATTGCAAAATTGAAAAAGTTATGAAATGAGAACGGGCTCTGACCGAATGAGGGTCCCAAAATTGCCCTGTAGTAATATGCGATAAAGTAAAAATAATAGATTGTTGAACGGGTTAAATTGATCCCCTGACATGCTCATGCCGCCAGTCACGGGTTGACCGCATAGCTGACCGTTGAGCTTTTAGAGTTATGAGACGGCAGTATAGATTGATCATCGAAAAAAATTAACTCAATACAAATCAGAAGCTTTGTCCTTATGCGGGTGTATCATAGACCCTTCTACTCAGAAGGACCTAATTAATTGATTAATTAATGACAATGGAGCTTACACACTAATAATTTGAAATAACATACATATGGTATTTTCAAATACTCAACTTGTATTGCGAAGCAAGAATGGTCACGATCAAGTCTTGTCGAGTTTCTGATTCTACTTTCCCTAATTTTATCAGGGTCTTGTTTTGGATTCTACTTTTCCTAATTTTTTTTAGGGTCTTGATCAGGATAAGTTTCTTGAGTCCAGCACTTAAAATGGGCCGGTAGTAGCTGCAACAAAACACTGTATCAGGAAAGGCACTTTTGCTACAAGTCCTTCCCGCCACCGTTACCACTGTGTTCACTGTGGCCACGGGGTTTCCATAGCGGGCAAGGCATCAACAGAAGCTTGCCACGTCACTGTAGAACTACCAAAAATCTCAAAGCTTAGCTATCGGCTATGCCTGGGGAACCCCGGTAGAACACTCAGACAGACACTTCATGCAGTATTTGAGAAAAATTAAAAGAAAATTACTAAAAAGAACATCGTGGAGCATTTAGAGTTAAATAACAAGATGACGTCTGGTTGCTAGCTTCCAATTCCACAGCTTTATCAGTCTTTCATCCTAATTTTAGGAAAAGCCACACAAACTGTGAGGTCAACGCTCGAGCACTTGCCGAGCTGGGATAAGAGAATGGATCCAATTAGGAAAATTTAATATTTCAAAACATTTGAATTAGCTTTGACCTAAATCCTAATACAGCTATATCCAAGATTAAAGGTGCTTTTCGAAAAGAAGCAAGGTGTCCCACCTCAATTCTTATTGAAAACATGGAATATAATTTCCTCGTAGAGCCTTTTAAATTCTGAACAAAGTCTGGAACTTTTTCAAAGTCAGTCACTACTGACTTAAGAACCATAGCTGCAATTGGAATTTCACTGGTATTATATATTTACCTTGTTCGGTATCGTTGGCAATTATGTTATTTCATTCGAGGTAGCAATAGCTCCTATCTCATTCTCAAATGTGTCCTGTAGATTTTTATTTTGGTGAAGTTTCATACCATTTAAGTGAGTCAAGACGGTATCGTACTCTGAAAGAAATACGAATAAAGTTAAAACCTTTACTCAGTCACTAGAAAGTTAAAAATGTTTCCCTTGCAGTGTGGAGAAGTTGTAATGTTCACCTGACAGAAGTAATAAGTAATTTTATTATTCTGAAAGCAGCCACACTTGCTTTCATCCCGAAAATAATAAACAACGTTGGTAGAATGGTTCGTCCGTAAGCCGTTCTGCGGTGTGTTTCCAACACACTTGCTGGATGACTTCTGATTAATAATTTTTATTAATTTGTCGTGTTTGAGAATGTCTCATGGCATTGTATGTTGTTGTTCCGGAATCATTATTAACGTAATAAGTCCCTGTTGTGCCATGTTTGTTTGTATATGACTGTACCTACAGTATTCAGGTCGTGTGTTCTATTCTTTTGCTATGCTAATTTTATACGTTGATATATGCAATATTTTTAACACTATATTTACATGATTTCTACTATTTACACTACTGATTATATATACAGGAAAGAATGTACAAATTGTAATCATTTGGATTGACTGCGCGAATATTGTATGGTGGCTGATCACTACATCCACTCCCCCCCCTTAGTGCGGATGCCGAGCTGTCGTTAAAGGTAGTGCCTCTGAGCACTGCGAGAGCCTTCATCCTGTTTCAGTCGCGAAACTTGACTGGCAGTCTACTTTCTCTGCCACTACGCGTCCTCAATATTCCCCTAGCAGGCGTGGGGCCAGTGGGCCCAATTTGTTAGTATGAGGGTTTGGGTCCCTCTGGTATGGTTAAGCTGGTGTGCTTTTGCGTTTGAGGGCACGTTTCTTGAGAGGGTTGATTGTGTGCGATCTTTTGCTGATAAAGGTTCACAGCGAGTTCTACCGTCATTGGTTTGTGCACGTCTGAGAACAGGTCTTTCTCAGAATAAGCTGGTTTCAGGCGGGAAGCGTGGGTGCTGCCGTCCTGGTTACGCGTTGGATTTTGAAGTAATCCTTGTTGCGGAGAACTATCTCATATGGTCCCTCATATGGTGGCTCTAACGGTCGCTTGACTCTGTCAACTCGGACAAAGACGTGTGTGGCTCGCTTAAATTTGGGATCGAGGTAGCCTTCTTTCTGTTGTATTGGTCTGGATTCTGCTGGTCCCACTTCGCTCATGAACGTGTGGAATCTTTGAGTGTATTCCGTGTGGTTTACGAGGGCGGGGTCGACTTTCCGGATCAGGAAGTCGCTGGGGAGTCGGAGATTAACTCCAAACATCAGCTCTGCTGTGCTGTAGCCAATGTCTTCTTTGACTGTCGCACGCATGTTCAATAGTATGAGCAACAGCTTTTGCAGCTAGTAGTGTGAATCAGTCTGAGTCTCTAGACAATTCTTGATCTTTCGGTGCAGTCGTTCAATGAGGTCATTCGATCTTTGATGGTAGGCTGTTGTTCGATTTTTAAGTGTACCAAAGGTGCTCATGAGATTGACCCATAAAACAGATTCAAACTGCGGACCGCGGTCTATAGTTACTCTTATGGGTCACCCATAACGAGAAATCCATGTTGATATGAAAGCTGTGGCAACAGTCTGCGCTCGAGCATCCTTGATGGGACAAACTTCTGGCCAACACGTGTGACGATCTATTATGGTTAAGAGGTATGTATAACCATCATTTGGTGGGAGAAGGCTAACCAAGTCAGGGTGCACTTGGGCAAATTTGCCTCCCTCCGGGGATATTGTCTGCGGGAGGGCCACATTGTGTCTGGTGATCTTTCCTTTGCGGCAACTGTTGCAGTCGTCACTCCACTGCCGGATGTCCTTTTTTATGTGCGGCCACACAAAACGTTGTGTGACCATTCGCAAACTTGCCCGCATTCCCGAGTGTGTGACGTTCTGCACCTGCTGGAAGTAACGTCGCCTCAGTGTTTGAGGGATGTACCGTCGGCATATGCTATTGAACACATGGCAATAAATTCCCTTGATCAATATGAGTTGCAATAGTGAGTCCTGATTAGTTAGAAGTGTTTGCAGTTGGTCGTTTTTTTGTTGCTCTACATTGATGAGTTTCTCGTCCACATCTGCAAAGACTGCTGAAAGGTAGGGCGGGCGTGCCGTCATTTTTGGACTGGAGTTCAGTCCCTGTTCTTTGTCTTGGTCATGGCATTGGGAGAGAGCGTCTGCTATCACGTTTTCCTCCCCAGTTACATGCCTTATGTCAGTGGTGAACTGACTTAGGGAAGACATGTGTCGACTTTCCCTACTGATGTCTCTCTCTTGGCGTTTGCTCATTACCCCATCGAGTGACTTATGATCGGGGAGTATGGTAAAGGGGATTCCTACCACGAAGTTTTTGAAGTACTTGACTGCTAGGTAAGCAGCAAACAATTCGCGACCATAAGTGGAGTACTTTTGTTCACGGGGCTGCAGTTTCTTGCTGAAGAAGGCAAGTGGCCTCCATTCTGCGTTCTGGAGTTATTGTAGGACGGCTCCAACCGTCGTGCTGAACGCATCTATCGCTATTGCAGTGGGCGCATCAGGATCTGGGTGGTGCAGCAGTGCGGCTTTTGCCAGTAAGGTCTTCGCATCCTCAAATGCCTTGTTTGCTTTTGGTGTCCAGTTTATTCTAGCATTTTTCCGGTGTTTCCCCGAGAGGATCAGATTCAGGGACGCCATTATCTGTGCGATGTTGGGCAAGAATCTGTTGTAGAACTGCACCATCCCACAGTACGTTCTGAGGGTCCTGATGAAAATAGGTCTCTCGAAATCTGTTATAGCCTGTACTTTTTCAACCAGTGGGAAGATTCCTTGCGGAGTTATTTTGTGGCCCAAGAAGTTGATCTCGGGTCTGCCAAACTCTCACTTCAGTGGGTTGATGACCAAGTCACATGCGTCCAGTCTTTGAAAAAGCTCTCCAGATCCTGGAGGTGCTCAGCTTCAGTGAAACTTGCCAGCAATATATCGTCAATGTAATTGAAGTGTATGACTTCTCGCCCGTCCACGCGCACGTCGCGCAGTACAGTATCGATAAATCTTTGAAAAGTTTGTGCTGCACCACAAAAGCTGTAGGGCATTTGAGTAAACTCATAACATCCAAATAGTGTGGTAACAGCGGTTTTTGGAATGCTTTCCTCGTCTAGAGGAATTTAAAAGTAGGCAGAGGTCAAGTCAACCTTTGAGAATACTGAGCAGCCTACCAGCTCTGCCGAAAACTCTTGAATAGGAGGTAAGGCGTATTTATCTGTAGAAGTGGCCTCATTCAAAAGACGCTAGTTACAACAAACCCGCCAACCACTCTTCTTGGGGACTGCGTATAGGGGCGAGGC
This sequence comes from Gammarus roeselii, assembly GCA_016164225.1. Classification (NCBI taxonomy): domain Eukaryota; kingdom Metazoa; phylum Arthropoda; class Malacostraca; order Amphipoda; family Gammaridae; genus Gammarus; species Gammarus roeselii. The sequence continues at coordinate 5,239 of SDVV010032053.1, forward strand.
CCACGAACTGTTGCTTGGGCGGATGATCCCATCCTGGAGCATCACCCGCATCGCCTCTTTGGCTGCGTCAGCCACTTTTGGTCCGGTTGTCTTGTGGTTGTAATAATGTGCTTTACTTCGTAAGTTGGTGGTCGAAGTGCTGGGTAAGGAAGGGTGAGGTTCTTGCACTTTTGAAGAAGTAATCGATAACCTTCTGGGTCGTCTCCTAATGTGTTAAGTGTATCACTGGCTGCAACTATACTTGCCTGAGCCTTTATGTTTGTTATTGTATTCAATAGGCATCGGTTGGGTAGATCTACTACAAGTTTGTAGCAGCTTAGCAGGTCAGCGTCGATAGTGGGCTGTTCTACTTTGGCAATTACAAAGGCCAAGTGATATTTTTGCGCAGGCCCATGTTGAGCGTCATGAGGCGCTAGCCGTAGGTTGGTAGTGGGGAGCCATTGGCTGCGCGCAGGTTGCTCACTTCTTCATTTTTCATATATGATCGAAGTGGCGGGCTGACGCTTACAGCAGCTCCTGTATCAATAAAAAAATTAAGTTTATTTGCACTATCGTGCAAAACCAGGAGAGGAGACTTAACTGATGCTATGACCGTAACGGTGCTCGTGGTATCGCTACGGGACCTTAGTCTCCCTTCTTTGGTACGGGATGTGCCATGTCACATGGTTCAATGCAACGGAATGCTCCGTTTCTAAATCTAGCATGGAAGTAGCATCTTGTTTGACCTGGTGCTGGATTTGATCTTGGTCGCAATTGGCTACGTGCTTTGTCAGCTCCGTGCTGCTGTTGAGGGCGTTGTTCCAAGTTTTGAACGCGTTGGAGCATGTTCTGCTGATCCTTGACCAGGCGCTCTTCAAGGGAAGACATTTGCTGCTTAAGGCGCTCTATGAGTCTCTCCATGTGTGATTTTTCTGTCTCCAGCACTTTGTTGCGCAGGTCAAGCTTAGAAATGCGGTTGATCACTCCCTCAAACTTACTTTTCAGACCGGTACGCTTCCCATTTTTGTGGCTGACCTTGTTCCCATGCTGTTTGTGTAGTCTTCATCATGTTGACTGAGGTGGCATTCAGCTCGGTAAATCCGTGTAGTGCCCGATCTGCTGCTTTCACAATGTCTGCCAGCGCTGTGCCACCATTTGCTAGGATGGCATACTTGAGTGGTGGTGGAGAACCTCGACGTTCTGTTTCCAGGATCTGCCGCACGCACACTGCTCCCGGAGCAGTGTTGATGTCTGTGATTTTATCTTTCAGTTTTGTGTATCTGTCTTCTTTTTCATTCATGACTATGTCACGGACTTTAAGCTGTGTATTGAGTGTAAGTGCTTTTATTACAGTTAGCACTTTGGCTTCCCCTTCAGTTATGTTTTGGAGGGGAAAATTCGGCATCCACTAGGAATAGCCAGTGAACAATGTCTGTGGGCTGGTATGCAGGTAGGGTTATCTCCCTGACTACCTGGGTGGATGATCCTCTCTGACCTGGCATGATGAGGTAGTTCTTGGTGTGTGATTTTGTAGTAAAGTGATTTAGAGAACTATCATGTAGTAGCTACACAAAATAGTGCTTGGTGAAACTCCTCCGCACCTGTGTTTGCTTTCAGTTTCTTTAGAAGTATGTGCTAAGTCTTAAACACAATTTTATGATTGCAAACAGTGAGGTGGAGGTGGTATTTTGCAATTAAAATAATAAGAGCAGGTGGAGGTGGTATTTTGCAAGTAAAATAATCTTTCCCTAATTTTTATTTGGGTCTTGATCAGGATAAGTTTCTCGAGTCCAGCACCTAAAAGAGGCCGGTAGAAGCTGCAAGAAAACACTGTATCAGAAAAGATACATGTGATACAAGTCCTTCCCGCCACCCGTTACCACTGTGTTTACTGTGGCCAAGGGGTTTCCATAGCGGGCAAGTCATCAACAGAAGCTTGTCACGTCACTGTAGAACTACCAAAGATATCCAAGCTTAGCTATTGGCCATGCCTGGGGAACCCCGATGAACGCTCAGACAGACACTTCATGCAGTATTTATGAAAAATTAAAAAAAAAAAACTCAAAAAAACGTCGTGGAGCATCTAAATTTATATAACAAGATGACGTCCGATTGCTAGCTCCCAATTCCACAGCTTTACCAATCTTTCATCATAATTTTAGAAGAGGACTCACAAATTGTGAGGTCAACGCTCGAGCACTTGCCGAGCTGGGATAAGAGGATGGATCCAATTAAGAAAATTGAATATTGCAAAACTTTTGAATTATTTTTGACCCAAATCCTATTAAAGCTATATCTAAGATTATAAGGTGCTTTTTAAAACGAAGCAAGTAGTCCCACCTCAATTCTTATTGAAAACATGGAATACAATTTCCTCGTAGAGCCTTTTAAATTCTGACCATAGTCTGGAACTCTTTCAAAGTCCGTCACTACTGACTTAAGAACCATAGCTGCAATTGGAATTTCACTGGTATTATACATTTACCTTGTTAGGTATCGTTGGCAATTATGTTATTTCATTCGAGATAGCAATGGGTCCTATCTCATTCTCAAATGTGTCCTGTAGGTTTTTATTCTGGTGAAGTTTTATACCATTTTAGTGATTCAAGACGGTATCCTACTCTGCAATTAATAAGAATAAAGTTAATAACCTTCACACCGTCACTAGAAAGTTAAAAATTCTTCCCTTGCAGTGTGGAAAAGTTTCAATGTTCACTTGACAGAATTCATAAGTAATTTTATTATCTCGAAAGCAGCAACACTTGCTTTCATACCAAAAATAATAAACAATGTTTGTACAATGGTTCGTCCCTAAACCGTTCTGCGGTGTGTTTCCAACATACATGCTGGATGATTTCTGATAAAAATTTTTTTATAATCGTTGTGTTTGAGAATGTCTCATGGCGTTGTATGTTGTTGTTCCGGAATCATTAATAACGGAATAATTACCTGTTGTGCCATGTTTGTTTGTGTATGACTGTACCTACAGTTTCTAAGTAGTATGTCTTATTATTTAGCTATGCTGATTTTATACGTTGATATATACATTATTTCTAACACTACATTTACATGATTTCTACTATTTACACTACTGATTATATATACACGAAAGAATGTAAAAATTGTAGTGATTTGGATTGCCTGCGTGAATGTAGTGTGATTGCTGATCACTACAGGTGTTTGTCAATAATTATCTTTGAGAGCGTGAGAGGGATGCGAATAATGTGCATGAGGGAGTGATTGAGAGAAGCCTAAATTTTTTACATATACTACCAAGACGTGAGGTTTATGCAAAAATAAGAATGAGGACGGTACAAGACATGAACAATTGACGTGAGGTGGAGAAAATAGGTTGATAAACATTGGTTATAATAATCCCTGTGACGGTAGGTAATTATTGACAAATACTGAATAATAAACGGTTGCATATGAACCAACGATGCAAGGTTTACTAGTGACCTTGCATAGGTCGGGTAGAGTTGACAACCTAGCGCGTCGTACAATAAATAGTGCAGTAAGGAGAAAAGACTACGATGGAAGTGATAACGGCATGAATTGAATGTACATTGGCAATGAGTAATCGATCGCCGAAATTATTTTTAGCTCGTATAATAATTATGTGCGCTATAAATCACCATATCAGGGTAACACTATGAAAATAGAGGTATAAATTGAACGACACGGAAATGAATTAACATTGTTGACAAGGGTCGCCATGAATTGAATGAATAGCCCGCGCACCGTCACCAATAACTGCCTTAAGTCACAACACAAGCAATAATAACTGAGACCTACAGTACTGCGCAAGTCAATATGGTAAAAGTAGAATATAAAGGTGTGGCACGTATAGAGCAGAATGGTAACAACAGTGAGATGGACGGAATATCGGGTTCGTTGTTGCGATATTGAAGATATACAATTACCAGACGAATTCGGGACTCACGGAAAGGCGACGACTGCTTGAGTAGAGGCCGCCATGAGCGCGAAGTTGAGGCATTGGTAGAAGTTGAGTAGATGCACGAACATGCGACGCGGTAATGAGTGCGCGGCGTAGGTGCTGGTGGTGAAGTCGGAGTTGCGCGGTTGGAATGAGTTGTGCGGTTAAGGTGAGTGGCGCGGTTGGGGTGAATACCGCGTAGGGTGATGAGTTGCGTGAGAAAACTGGGTGAATACCGCGTAGGCTTGAGTTGTTAGCTATTGCGTGTAGTTAAATTGAGTTTTGAATCACAGGTGTGATGTCCTGAACAGTAGTGGTGATGTGCTTGGAGATGTGGTTGATCGTTTGTCGAACGCTGGCTGCTTGGGAGAACAGTCAATGACTGGCGTGAACTTACCGTGGCAGAGTTGTAGGGTTCACGTATCGCCTAAGTCCGTAATTATCGAGGCTGTTGGTGTCGGTGGGCGCTGAATGTAGAGTCCACAATAGCGGTGGGCAGAGTAGGACTAAGTGTTTCGAATAGGCAGAGTTAGAGTCCAGCGCCGACTCCCGTGGCAAGAGACGGCCACGGGAGGAGACAAATGCGCTCGTCTCCCTAGATAGCTGGTTGATTCTGTATGGGCTCGCGAAGTCGAGTTCTGCATTGCTCTCCCTCACATTAACTATCGTATAATTCACTTTTTGTAAATAGTGTACTTTCTTTTAAGATTTAGGTATCATATTTTGGACCATTATATTAACTCCCATCGGAAATGTGCCATAGATGCAATTTCCTCTGGCGGCGGAAATCCCTCCGCTCATCAACTTGCCATCAAGCAGATGGCAAGCAGTGCTGGAGCAAGAAACTTTAAGGGTATCTCCTATATGAATTTCAGGGTTTGGTCTTAACGATATTGACTCAAGGAAGAGTAATTACGAGAGAATTCATGTGTAAATTTAGTTTATTGGTCAGATCTGATATAATGCAATTCAAATTGTAGCACCACATAGAAGATCCAAATAGTCATTTTAATAGAAGAAAAACAATGAACGTGGTGACTGATTACTTTAACTGAGCAATTAGATAAATATAATCACGACCAAACATAATTGGGCGAGAATATTATCGCCACGCGTTAATTAAAGCAACAAATAGTATAATCTCCTGTCATAATGGTCGCTCTGGCTAAGGACAGGAGAGGCGACTAAGACTTCGTCGCCGTGGAGCCTGGCGGACAAGAAGCGAAAAAGGAACACTTTACTTACAGTTGTTGTAGAACTTGTAGAATGCTTAAAAAACTAAACTCAGCTAAACAGAACGATCAACGCCACTGATCGAATAAGGAATAACTCAGTTAACCGACCAGCGACACTGGTCCAGCAAAAACTAAGAGTGCAGGGTGCCCTAGAATGTGAGCATTACCTTGGTACAACCTGTTGGTGCCTCTGATGGAGGCTAGCGGTCTGGCCTGAGCCTCTAGCCTTGCCGACAAGTGATTGGCTAAAGCAAGACGAGGCAGACTGCTGATGTGGCTGTGCCAATTATTTGCTATTTCCAATGCAAAACTCGTCTCCATACGTTTTTAACTGTATAGATGTTGCTATCTGAACTAAGGCTAGTAATGGGCGAAAAATATTACTGTAAGTTGTCTGTAGTTTTTATTTCAAATACTCTCCTTTAATCCTGGACTTAGCATTTCAAGATCCCTGTGCTGCTTCCCAGATGCTGATTTTCTTGCGTCCACGCCTCGTTGCAGCTCTTGGTTGGCGCTGATTGGTGGCGCCAAAAATCCTTGTTGCTGAATGATAGTAGTTAGTATATGTCCAAAACGCGGATTTTGTCCGGTCTACGGGAATTTGCACATAACATTTCACCGGGGTAGGACGCGATGCATGCAACCTTGACTCAACCGGTTTGTACGCGGGGTAAGCACAGAAACGGGGGGGGCGAGGGAGGGTACCGGAACTGGTTTACCGCGGCCAGCCGGAATGCTGTTAACGGGTTATTTACATAAGGTTGTTAGCATTTCAATGCTTGTGGTGATAATGCACGTTCATTTCTAAGTCCTCTGAATGATTATTAGGGGGATATTGACAAACATTTATAAGATTTTTTTATTGACAATTAAATAATAATTTACAAGCTGTATTAAACGTCAAGACTCCGCACATATTCTTCTTGCAGGATTGTTGACTTCCAGACACGTTCATGATGAATTTTTCAACCTTGATATCATTTCTTTGATGTGATCAATTTACTCGTGGCATAGATTCAATTAGTTTCTTGTTATTTTCTCCGAATGTTTTATCTACGATATTCGCCCCGGATTCATTTGTAGTC
>SDVV010032054.1:0-11473 GCA_016164225.1 Gammarus roeselii
CGGGGAGTGGAAGGGACAGGCCACTTATTAGAGGCGGCGGCAAACGCTGCATTACTCACGCCGTAGTAGGAATCAGAGGCACATTAAAACACTTCAACTTAGAGAACAATACACAAGCCAACTAACATTGCGGGAAAGGAACCTGACAACGGAAACGGCGCTACCTTGTGCTACAGGCGCTCCTGTTCAAGAGGGACTACTTTAAGCCTCTTTTGGAATGACAGGGCGAGGAAATCCCTCATAAAGCCTCCCGTGTTTAAACACTGCTGTCGTTCATACAGCGCTGTGCTCATTATACGTGATATTGCATATACTCCAGAATAACAAATAGCACTTTAAGACAGAAGAACACGAGAGCTCTTCCCAGACTATTGCCTTAGTGGAAGTAGTATGCGGTGGCAGCCACTGTAACAATGATAGAAAATGTCTGTAAGTAGCCGTAACGAACGCATGCCGATCCCTGGCACGGAATATGGCGAGTAAATATTTGTACAGCAAGCGGCAACTGCTTCTTTGTGAGGTGTCTAGGAAAGGTACACAGCAGCGCGCACTGAACACGCTGGCGTGCAGTGGGCAGTCTGTCTGTATGACAAGCTAATTGCCCCATGGATTTAGCAGGCACAGAAACACACCGGCGATGCGGTGACGAACAATTTGCCCAACGGTGTTACCAGGTCCCGTGACACACCGGCTGGTGCTGTGTCAAGCTAATTGCCCCGCGATGTTACCAGGTACCGTGACACACCGGCCGGTACTGTGTCAAGCTAATTTCCCCGCCATATTAGCAGGCACCGTAACACACCAGCCAGTGCCTGAGCGGTGTTAGCAGGCACCGTGACACAACAGCCAGTGCCTGGGCGGTGTTAGCAGGCACCGTGACACAACAGCCAGATGGTCAAGCTAATTGCCCCGCGGTGTTGGCTGACACCGTGACACACCGTCAGCAGGCACCGTAACGCACCGGCCTGTTCCGACCCCAAGCTAATTGCGCAGCAGCGGTGTTAGCAACAGCAGCCCCCGTGACGCCCCTCGTGACGCCACTCCTGCCCCCGAGCAGTGACGCAGTAATGAGGCATCGCTTGACAATCGTGACTCGCTCTATCGACCTCACGAGGCGCCACATCAATAGGGCGGCCCGTGACGAGTCATCACACACGGTGTCTGGGGTTAGTTCATCAGTGTCATGGTCGATGTTTAGAAATGTTCAAATGAAGACATCAATTACTGAAATTTGCTCTAGCAATTGCATTCTATTTACCCATCGACGGAATAAAAAATAGTTCGCGCTTCAGAGATTCCTGATGATGATCAAAATTACTCACCTTCTCGAACGTAAATATATATATATATAGGAGTATTCGTTTGCACGGGCAATATAAGACAGTCTTGCACGCACTGCAGATGATCATGTTTATCATCATCAGATATTTCCTTCAAAAATGAGCGAACGAGTCAACAAGCAAATCCCACCGTCGCGCTGTGATCCTGTTCGCTGCTCTAACTTGCAGTGACAACAGAGTTTCAGTCCCTCCCGGGCTAGCAAACACGGCGAGATCAGAGCGACTCCACGCGTTAGTAGTAGCAGCAGCAGCGACGGTGGTGGTGGTGGTCGCTGGCTCGTGAAATAGAGGTGCAGCGAGCTAATATCGCCCTTTCGCTGCCCTCGCATACGACCTGTTCCAGCCTCGCTAAGTGCACTAAAGCGAGCTAATAATGGCCTGCCGCGCGCCTCAGATGGGAAACACTTCCCGGTGGCGAGCGCTGCCTCCAACCATCATCGCACTATTAGGAGCTGTTCTAGAGAATGCCACACACTGGATACACGGCCCCGCACCACCACTTGGCGGCAACAATAGCCAAGGAGTTTTTAAAGCTGCTAGACCCGAGTGAACGGCCCTAGGGAGGAGCAATCAGGCCGGCAGCTCACCGCAGGCAACAGCGGGCAGTGATGCTGCTCACCGCAGGCAACAGCGGGCACTGATGTTGCTCACCGCAGGCCGCAGCGGGCCCCCTGATCCTGATCGCCACAGGCAGCAGCGGGCCCCCTGATGTTGATCGCCACAGGCAGCAGCGGGCACTAATGCAGCTCACCGCAGCAGCAGGCACTGATGCTGCTCACCGCAGCAGCAGGCACTGATTCTGCTCACCACAGGTGGCAGTGATGCTGCTCTAGCAGGCAGCAGTGATGCTGCTCACCACAAGCAGCAGCGGGTAGTGATGCTACTCACCGCAGGCAGCAGCAGGCACTGATGCTGTTCACCACAGGCAAGAACGGGCACAGCTGCTGCTCACCTCAGGCAGTAACGGGTACTAATGCAGCTCACCAGGGACAGCGGGCACTGATGCTGCTCACCACAAGCATGAGCGAGCACTGAAGTTGCTCGCACCAGCGGGCACTGATGCTGCTCACTGCAGACAGCAACGGGCAGTGACCTTGCTCACCGCAGGCAGCCGCGGGCACTGAGGCTACTCACCGCAGACAGCAGCGGGTACTGATGATACTCACCGTGGGCAGCATGGTGAACAACTGCTGCTCACCGCAGGCAGCAGTGGTGCTGCTCACCACAAGCAGCAGCGGGTAGTGATGCTACTCACCGCAGGCAGCAGCGGGTACTGATGATACTCACCGTGGGCAGCATCGTGAACAACTGCTGCTTACCGCACAGAGCCAGGGGCGGACACTACTGCAGTAATGGGCTCGGCATCAAACCATTATCAAATACCGAACCCTAAACCAGGAAACATAGCAAATCACCAACAAGACAGGAGAAGGGAACTTCCTAACTGTAACAAACTGGTCAAGTTGGCATGGGATAAATAGCGATTGTGATGGCAGGGCTTCATCTGTAAAAGGCTCCGCTTTGCAACGAGTGCCAAGATCTCGGTGATGGGTTCCGAAATTTGGAAACGCAATGCAAAGTGACAAAGTAGCTGTGGCAAAGCATGAACAGGGAATAAGGTAGAAAACAAAATTTGATCACAGTCAAGGGTTGTACGAATAGTATTATACAGCAGATCGCACTTGTTACCACCATGTGGTCAGCACCGTGCGTCACCGTTCAGCTGATCACTCCACAACACCCTTGATCACTTCACAACACCCTTGATTACTCCACAACACCCTTGATTCCTCCACAACACTCTTGATCACTCCACAAACCTCTTGATAACTCTGCAACCCCCTTGATCCCTCCACAACACCCTTTATTACTCCACAACACCCATTATTACTCCACAACACTCTTGATTACCCAACAACACCCTTGATTACTCAACAACACCCTTGATCACTCCATAACACCCTTAATCACGATGAGGGGCGAACAACAAGGCGACGTGGACCGTGTGCCACGTCAACCCCCGGCCTGCCCGACTTCCGACCGCGCGTTCAGGCAGAACCGAGGATGGCGAGTGGACAGTAGTCTGTCAATCTGTGACAGAAAGACGCATAACAGTCCTGTGATGCCAGGCTGGCGGAAGCAGACCTCTCTCTGCCAGGACGGCCCGTTCTGTCAGGACAGCCAGTTTCAAACTGGCCGACAACGCTGCAGGTTTCTTGAAATGTTTTTGACAAAAAAAAAAGGCATACAAACTTCAAGTAATCTTATATCTTCAAGCAGTGTAGTGTGAATCATAACAATCGCAGTAGGCCGCTTTCCCGTAAGATGTGATATTATGGAAGTTCGTGATAAAATAAATTTACCACACTAAAATTTACCATCCTTTCGTCATTCATCTTTCTTAGGTAATACAAGTTACCAAGAAGAATATCCAGCGAAATTTTTACTTTTATGCTTCCAGAAATATGTCTGACCAAAGCAATTAGGAAATATATGCAACCCTCTGTATTGATCCTAACTTTCAAATAGACCGGTACATATATCGTCAATCACCTATAAATCATATCATGGCCTGTTTTGAGCAAAGTTTATACTATGTCCTGTTTTACGTGGCAAATTGCGTTAGTAGGTATGAAATGCTTGGTGACGTTTAATGACAAAATGTTCTTATAGTCATTACCTGTTCGGATATATTTTTGAGTCATGACACTTCCATCTCCGTCAAGTGATCAGACATTTATGAAATTATCAGTCCTAATGATAGATGGGATCGTGCACTAGTCCATGTCTTACAATTGAAGTTATCGCGTGACGCGTAATGGTAAGTAGCCCTTACGGTAATTTAATTCATTGCGAGTCGAGTTCGCGTTTCATCAAATGAGTAGATGTTTGGTAGCGTTCCGAAGTGAAACATAATAGGATGGATGAATGCGATGAAATGGTCATGTGATGGGTTGGACGTGAATACGAGTGTTGCGCAGGCTTGACTGATGCGATACAGGTGTGTGAAACGAATGTAGAGGCATGAATAAACACTTTAACTCACAAAACATTCAAAAATACAAAATACATGCAATGACTCAGTAAATCAAGGGAGGCCACGTGCCAGTCGTTCCTAAACGATAATTCCTGACTCAGGTCAGACGTGCAATAAAATAAAGGGTGAACCGTCGTGTTATTCCTATGAATAACAAGCAGAAGCCCTTACTGGTGAGTTCGATCTGACGTACGTGCAGACATAAAACAAATCCAGGTGGGCTCGAGTCATCCACGGAGTCCGCATACTAATATATAAAAAATACCAGAATATCTTATTGTCGAGGAAGTCACGTTAGAGGCGAACTGGGTATTATGAAATTCAAACGCAGCTAACCCCAATTTTCTTGAGCAATGCAAGACACACCGCACCACAAAACTCCAACAAACGCTAGAACGTTAACTAAACACATAACATCGATGGCTCAAGTGGGATGATTGCCCCGCGATCAAACTTGAAATGCAATTTGGGTACGAATTATATAAGCACCGACCATCATCGAATTCAAATTGAACTTTCGTGGAACGATAAGTAGCTCCCAGATTTGACAGAGGCCAAATCGGCGAGCATATAATTTATTGAATCATTTCTACCATTTACCGTACCATTATAGAAGATGAAGCACATACGCTAATATTGTGCTTCATCTTCTACAATTCGATTTCTGTACTCCAGTATCGAATTATTCGATTGTCAATCATTTGTTCATTTTCTAGCGGTCATGAAGTGTATATATTCAGTGCTATGTATATACTTTAGGTATAATGTCATATTTTCAACCATTTATTATTCATAGTTTACGCCATCTTTACAATATGTCAGCGCATTTCGATTTTCCAACCCCATGTTCGGAGGATTTCTTTAGCCCATGTGTGGGCGGTTTTTACCAACCCCATGTATTTCGTGATCGCCCCTTCCCATGTATTTTGTGCCAGGCATTCCTGATTCTTACCTCAAATAAGACGTTGGCGGTTGATCATTGATTATAATATTATAATTTACAATCTGTTGCATGAAATCAGAACCGGCGGCGAATTTTAAATTAAATTTTCGTTTCGGTTAATTCAAATAGTGTTCATGGCAATAAAGTTTTTGTGTATTCTTAAAAAAAAAATTAAAACCCATTGCCAGATGATGGAAATAAATGATTTAATAATAATCAATAAACCAAGGAAGACAACTAGACGCGCAATTGAGCCATCATGCCTCAAAATGGTGTCTTGACCCAATTTTGGTTTACAGGCACAGCGCGAAATCTTCAGTGCAGGTCGAAAACGACAGAATCTCGGTGGACTACTCCCAGGCATGAGCACAAGACTGCGTTGTGTAGAAAAAGAGTGACCTCGAGGACGACTAGCAACCCGCGGCTAACGAAAATGACATCGAGGAAATCTAGAACCCCGCGACTAACGAAAAGATCATCGAGGACGTCGGGAACCCCGCGGTCAACAAAAACAAAAGAAACTGACCTCGAGGACGATGTCACTATAAGACGGGGAGGTGTTACAACACACCGTTTTTACGCTTATAATATGTAGCCTAAGTGTGAGATTCTCACGATGCGAGTGGCTGGATTAGGGCTAGCCTCCCCCGAAAATTGCTTCCTTCAGCAAACAGATGTGCCCTCTAATTTGGTTACTCGTCGAGGACCCGTCGTCTGATGAGGGGTCATTTGTGCCTGTCTGTTGTAACGAGATCAGCAGTTTTGGTGACCTGTATAGGGGTAGCAGCAGCTGGCTATGTATTTAATCTCTATTGCCCTCATAGCCCTGTATGTATTACCAAAATGAAGGAGGAGTCAGAGATGTTTTTGGTGTGTCAATAAGAGATATGGAGCCGGGGGAACACGCCCCTCAGAGGTTGACGAACGGGGGGGGGGCACTCCCTGATTGGACAATTCCCTTCAACACGTTTTACTGTAGCGCCTATCGCTTCGTGGCAGCGAGTTGGGGAATCAGGGGCACCCTACGATAGACCGACAGTGAGGAGTTGGGCACTGTAGGGTAAACTTCTCATTCACATCGCACCGTCTCTTCTTGTCTATTTTAATCGTTTACAATTATTAGCCTCCGCGTTCGTGCAATTGTAAACTTATTCAGATATCGTAACAGCTACACAATATCATACACCTTGACTTGCAGCTGCTTTAACTATCGTATCACACTCATTATTCATGCTCTTTTGAGAAATACCCTGTTAACTTGTTATTGTTACATTATTTAAAATATGATAAAAAATATCTTGTCTACATTACAACCTTGCTCCACCTTTAACATATTTCCCTAATACTAAAGTGTATAACAACTCCACAACACCCTTGATCACTCCACAACACCCTTGATCACTTCACAACACCCTTGATCACTCCACAACACCCTTGATCTCTTCTCAATACCCTTGATTACTCCACAACACCCTTGATTACTCCACAACACCCTTGATTACTCCACAACACCCTTGATCCGTCCAAAATACCATTGATCACACCACAACACCCTTGATTACTCCACAACACCCTTGCTCAGAGCGTACCCGAGGTAGCCTGCGCTTGCTCGTCTAGCTGTAATCAGAGGAAGTCCTAAAGTTGGCTTCTTCCACGGCGAAGCAGCCGACGAAACAAGCCATCAGCGACACCATAAGAGGTGCCCGCGGTCGCACCTTCCGACACGCCCGACACTGACTCATTGCAGTCACCTACACCCCTCCGCGCGGCTCGCCCAACACCATACAGGGGCCATATTGTACAGGCTACCTTTGGCTGCAGCGTGCGAGGCAACTGAAACCACACAGACTGCCTAGATCCACAACTGGCCCACAATTGGACGGTCGAGACCGTGAAACGTGGCGGGACCAAATAAGCCACGGCGAGTCCTTAGTAACTAAACACAACGCCCATATTGGGATCTCATCAAAATCTCATCAAGAATTTAGGCTCATTCTCGAAAATTCGGCGACTCAATAAGCTAGCAAATGATTACACAAAGTTCTGATGATTGAGAGCGAATTTCTCAGTAGAATGCACTCAGCGTTGCGTTGAACGAGATCAACTGCTAAGGTGGTTCCGTTGTCGAAATAATGTTGCTTTCGAATGTGTCTGAGAGCAGCGCTAAGCGGGCGATGACAGGAGGCAGCGATTGCCCAAGAATTAGAGGAAATAGCAGCGGCTGATATTTCCATCCGTGTGAGGCAGAAGTCTCCCCTCCCCAGCTGTCATCATCACAGGACGCTATTAATACAGCAGGGACAAGTATGCAGAGCAGCCGCACTTTTCAGGGCCGCAACCCAGAAGACACTTCAATAGAGGATCCATGCAGTTAAAATAAGGGTAGCGTACCTCCGGTGACGTAACCCAGCATGTTTTGTAGGGTGGCGTACCACCGGTGACGTAACCCACCATGTAATGTAGTATGGCGTACCACCGGTGATGTAACCCAGCATGTAATGTAGTGTGGCGTACCACCGGTGACGTAACCCACCATGTAATGTAGTATGGCGTACCACCGGTGATGTAACCCAGCATGTAATGTAGTGTGGCGTACCACAGGTGATGTAACCCAGCATGTAATGTAGTGTGGCGTACCATCGATGACGTAACCCAGCATGTAATGTAGGGCGGCGTAACCCAGCATGTGATGAAGGGCGGCGTAACCCAGCATGTAATGTAGAATGGCGTAACCCAGCATGTAATGCAGGGTGGCGAACCACCGGCGACGTAAGAGCATGTAATGTAGGGTGACGTACCACCAGTGACGTAACAGAGCATGCAATGTAGTGTGGCGTAACCCATCATGTAATGTAGGGTGGCGTACTACCGGTGACGTAACCCAGCATGTAATGTAGGGTGGCGTACCATCGGTTACGTAACCCAGCATGTAATGTAGGGTGGCGTAACCCAGCATGTAATGTAGGGTGGCGTAACCCAGCATGTAATGTAGGGTGGCGTAACCCAGCATGTAATGTAGGGTGGCGTAACCCAACATGTGATGTAGGGTGGCGTAACCCAGCCCTTAATGTGGGTGGCGTAACCCAGTATGTCATGTAGGGTGGCGTAACCCAGCATGTAATGTAGGGTGGCGTAACCCAGCATGTAATGTAGGGTGGCGTAACCCAGCATGTAATGTAGGATGGCGTTACCCAGCATGTAATGTAGGATGGCGTAACCCAGCATGTAATGTAGGGTGGCGTAACCCAGCATGTAATGTAGGATGGCGTAACCCAGCATGTAATGTAGGGTGGAGTAACCCAGCATGTAATGTAGGGTGGCATAACACAGCATGTAATGTAATGTGGCGTAATCCAGCATGTGATGTAGGGTGGCGTAACCCAGCATGTGATGTAGGGTGGCATCCCCAGCATGTGATGTAGGGCGGCGTAACCTAGGATGTAATGTAGGGTGGCGTAACCCAGCACGTAATGTAGGGTGGCGTCCCCCAGCATGTAATGTAGGATGGCGTAACCCAGCATGTGATATAGGGTGGCGTAACCCAGCATGTGATATATGGTGGCGTAACCCAGCATGTAATGTAGGGTGGCGCAGCCCAGCATGTTATGTAGTGTGGCGTCCCCCAGCGTGTAATGTAGGGTGGCTAGGGTGGCGCAGCCCAGCATGTTATGTTGTGTGGCGTCCCCCAGCGTGTAATGTAGGGTGGCGTCCCCCAGCATATGATGTAGAGTGGCATCCCCCAGCATATGATGTAGGGTGGCGTCCCCCAGCATGTAATGTAAGGTGGCGTAACCCTGCATGTAATGTAAGGTGGCGTAATCCTGCATGTAATGTAGGGTGGCGTAACCCAGCATGTTCGATGTGAGGGTTGATAGTTGTGCTCCTGACCAGGTTGGCTCACGCCACCAAAGCGTAATCTTCATTTTAATGTGCTCTTACCGAAGTAAATACAAGACAAAACTTCATCAGACTTGGAGAGCATCTAAAACAAGCTAATGTATGGCGTCAGCAAACTTTAAATCGGCGGGTAACTAGGCAAACCCAAAATTAGGAATAGAAGCGGGATACTGTTATCACGACGTACATGTCTTGGCATCAAATAGAAGTGGGATACTGTTACCACGACGTACATGTCTTGGCATCAAATAGAAGCGGGATATTGTTACCACGACGTACATGTCTTTCCATCAAATAGAAGCGGGATCCTGTTACAACGACGTACATGTCTTGGCATCAAATGGAAGCGGGATACTGTTACCACGACGTACATGTCTTTCCATCAAATAGAAGCGGGATCCTGTTACAACGACGTACATGTCTTGGCATCAAATAGAAGCGGGATCCTGTTACAACGACGTACATGTCTTGGCATCAAATAGAAGCGGGATACTGTTACCACGACGTACATGTCTTGGCATCAAATAGAAGCGGGATCCTGTTACCGCTTCTATTTGGCGAGAAGTGGGGTCATCAACTGACGGTTATCCGTCATCAACACGTGCGTGATATGAGTGGGCACCACAGTCAAGGAAACGGATCGTGATTATAGCAGAGCCTGAGAACGTAGTGGCCACAACACTTTGCCCGCTCAAATATAGCAGCGCCTGAGAACATAGTGGCCACAACACTCTATCGTTGACCGACTCAGTTATAGCAGCGCCTGAGAACAGAGTGGCCACAACACTCTATCGTTGACTGACTCAATTATAGCAGCGCCTGAGAACATAGTGGCCACAACACTCTATCGTTGACTTGACTTAATTATAGCAGCGCCTGAGGACATATTGGCCACAACACTCTATCGTTGACTTGACTTAATTACAGCAGCGCCTGAGAACATAGTGGCCACAACACTCTATCGTTGACTTAACTCAATTATAGCAGCGCCTGAGGACATAGTGGCCACACCACTCTATCGTTAACTTGACATAATTATAGCAGCGCCTGAGAACATAGTGGCTACAACACTCAAACGTTGACTTGACTTAATTATAGCAGCGCCTGAGAACATAGTGGCTACAACACTCTATCGTTGACTTGACTCAATTATAGCCTATAGCAGCGCCTGAGAACTTAGTGGCCAAAACACTCTATCGTTGACTTGACTTGATTATAGCAGCGCCTGAGGACACAGTGGCCACAACACTCTATCGTTGACTTGACTCAATTATAGCAGCGCCTGAGAACATAGTGGCCACTACACTATCGTTGACTTGACTCAATTATAGCAGTGCCTGAGAACATAGTGGCCACAATACTTTCATTGACTGACTCAATTATAGCAGCGCCTGAGAACATAGTGGCCACAACACTCTATCGTTGACTGACTCAATTTTAGCAGCGCCTGAGGACACAGTGGCCACAACACTCCATCGTTGACTTGACTCAATTATAGCAGTGCCTGAGAACATAGTGGCCACAACACTCGATCGCTGACTGACTCAATTATAGCAGTGCCTGAGGACACAGTGGCCACAACACTCTATCGTTGACTGACTCAATTATAGCAGTGCCTGAGGACACAGTGGCCACAACACTCGATCGTTGACTGACTCAATTATAGCAGTGCCTGAGGACACAGTGGCCACAACACTCGATCGTTGACTGACTCAATTATAGCAGTGCCTGAGGACACAGTGGCCACAACATTCTATCGTAGCAACACTGGAGGAGAGGAGAGTTAAGGGATAAGCTGACTCAGAGCAACTATTTAATGTTTTTATTTGTGGGGATTATTTCCCTTCCCACATTTAATATACACTTTTATCCATTATAATACACATTTAGATAATTGACACTGGTTTAAATCTTTGTTTTTCAACATTTAACATATTTTTTACACTTCGCCTATATATTCTGAACTTACCTTATTTTTTGGCGGATATTTTTCTATCTTCATTTTTTCGCATGGCCACTTGCGAGGACTCATTCTTGAATGCACTGTCAACGTTTACGGTCATGGAGTACTAAGGCTATCGTTAATATGCTGCATCTGCGTCACTAATCTTGCAGGATTAGTAAACTCTCTAAAGCTACAGTAAGCCTATTTTAGCTAGTCCACTTGTCTTAAATGGGGTATCCTTGGCGCAATGCCCGCAGCACACCAGCACTCTAGCATCGTGACAAACACACTGAGGCTTTTGCCTCCTTCCC
>SDVV010032055.1:0-11473 GCA_016164225.1 Gammarus roeselii
TTATTATCGAGGAGTAATATTCTTCACTTTGAGTTACCAAAGATGGAAGAAAAAGAATTCGTATTATAATGCATTTGGGATACTCCTTGAAAAGAGAGTTACCACCCTTGTGAAAGGCTTTGTGTAGTTATGCAACTTGATGCGCTCACCGACCGTCTTCTCGTCAGGGACTCTGACGCCCAACTCAGGTAGGATAATTTATGGATATCGTGTTATTTATTGATGACTTATTTTTAAGTGGAATCTGAACAAAATAATTCCATCAAATGCTGGCAGATTCAACAGATTCAGACGGAATTAGCGTCCGGTAGCCTTAAAAGACCACGTTGTGTTCTCCCTCTACAACTCACCCATCAATGGCACCGAGATACATCGAATTATTGGATTGTCCATAGTTTTCAGATGTCTCATGATGGATAAAATATTATTTTTTAAGTGCATAATATAAACTCTTAATTACCTGCTATGAGTTTATCCATATTTGAACAGGGTAAGTGCATAGAAATAACAAAATGTCTTCGAATTATTTATGTCGGTTTATCCACTGTGAAGCAGGTGAACATTAAATTATTTGAAGAAAATCATGCATGGCAGTACGAGGCTTAAATACCATTCTCCGTGTGGACGCTGCAGGAGAAAGCGTACATTGATGTGATGCATCATCAAAAACTGCATGAATGTAATGATAATAAGTGTAATCTGGTAATTTATGACTTTATTCACGGGTCGTCGACTAAACGTCTCACACGGTCGCCGTATCTTCAACGTTGCCGTCATGAGAACCTCCGACACTGGGTGGGAGGCCGCTGACTCCCGGAACTTCAGTTACCCCCCAACTATCCCGGGAGCAGAATTCGTTTCATATGCAGAACATTTAGTTAAAATTAAGACATCAACGGATTAGTTTTTTGATATCTTTAACTTCAAGATCGCATAACCACAGAAGAAAAGGAGAATAAAAAAGTTATATATTCCCAGGGAATAAAATGTTATTGGTGAGGTATTAATGTGATATCACCGATGGTCTACAACGTGAAAAATAGCGTTAAACACTACAGTGGTAGTTCACTATTCTGCACTCCACAAGCATATAGAAGTAAAATGGTTAAAGGGGCAGATCAACTTCCCCGTCCCACCCTCTCCATACATATTTGTTTTAAATAATAATTGCTGATCCACTGTTGAAAAAGAATTAATAAATCGAAAACCAGCCTAAAATCATGAGTTCAGGTCATACCCAGGATTTACATGATGGCTCTATTGAAAAATGTAAGAACGTACAACAACAGAGTTTCATCTAAATTTTGTATTGAATGACAACACGAAGTTTTTTTTTTGCACAATTTTGAATAACGAAACGACATATTCCTCTGCATATATATTTGAGTTGCCTTTAAGGGTTCAAATCATCGGTTATTCCCTAGTATATTAACAATATGTAAGATTATGTCGGCCTGTAACACACACATACGCTGATAACAGCCCGTTCTACCATTCGTTCATCTGTTCTACAAATTGAATGCATCTGAATCAGGCAACAATGCAATTACAGATGCAGACACTAGGCCGAATGCCCCAGGAAGGGGTGGCCGACGGCAAGGCAAACCTCAATCGCCTCTCATACACCAGCACTCTCACAACATAGCCCTTTCTCGCTAAAGAAACCGGCCGGAAGACCCCGCACAGACACTCTGGGTCATGAGTGCGGTTTGAGGTCAGTGTCAGCAGAAGTGCCCGTCAGTGTGACTGGTTTACCCCTAATGAGCCAAGGCCACTAGCGGAAAACACTACATAGCAGAGTAAATAATCATCCATTCACAATCAATTTCCAATCACGCTTATTCAATGCACTATCTCTCGCTACCTCTACACTCAAATCTCACCTTCCTAACGCCTGCTTCATGCCATCCATCCACCCAAACTTCGGCCTATCTCTAGACCTACGTCCATTCACCTCCGCCTTCATCACATATTTTAGCAATCTCCTTTCCTTCATCCTCACCATGTGCCCGAATCCTTTCATATGACATGAATCTGCTCTGCTCCCATATCTTCTACACTTCTGCCGTTCTAATTCGAACGACGTCAATATTGATCCTGTCTCTCAGAGTCACTCTAGCCACTCCCCCTCCCACAAGCATTTTATTTCGAAGACATTTAACCTTCTTCTCTCATCTACTCTCACCCCACAAGTCTCAGCTCCGTAGAGCACAGTTTGGACAACTACACCCTCATACAGCTGTCTCCTTGCTACCATCCTAACGTCCTACTCACTACAATCGTCGGTGCACTCTACACTTTAAGCCCCTCCTCCACTCGTGACTTCACATAAGTTTCCACAAGTTCATTCTTTTTCTCATGGGAGCCCAAATAGCAATAACACTGAACTTCCTCCAATAGCCCTCTATTCCTCTCGCATTGACATTTTGGGAGCATCTCATTATTTTACTTTTACCCACGTTCCCTTTAAGATTTCTTCTCCCACACACTTCCAAACTTCAATACTAGCCTTCACAGCTTCGCCTCTGAATCTGCCACCAGTGCCGTATCATCCGCTAACAGCAACTGGCGCAACAGTAAACTCCGTCCATTCGTTTCAATCAGTTACAAGCTACGACTCATTACACTCGCGTTCACCTCCCTGACCACTCCATCATTGTAGAGATTGAACAGCCGGGAGACATCAGGCATGCTTGTCGCACACCCACTTTCACTGTTAACCAATCACTCACCTCGCTCATCACTCAGACACATGCTCTGCTGTCAACATAGAAAAACTCTGAATTGCTTTCAACAGGTATAAAAGAAACATTCTGCACATCGCTTCCCCGTCAACCCTGTTTTAGATCTTTTCCTAACCCATTAAGGCCGAGAACACATCTTTTCATTTGCAAGGTACTTCTCACAGACTTGTCTTACTGCAAATATCTGATCGGCACTCCCTCTACCATTCCTAAAGCCTCTCTGCGCTAGGAATGGTAGACGGTGAGCCTTTTGATCAGCACTCGCCCGATCAACTTTCCGAACACACATAAAAAATTTATACCTCTCGAGTTGCAGCAGTCACGTTTATCTCCCTTTCCATTGTACATCGGAACAATGCAAGCACTACGCAACTCAACCGGCACCACGTCCGCTACGAAACACAGATTCAGCAATATTCAACAATTGGGTTTCCACCAATTTTTGCGCACTCGGCCGCAACACCATCCAAACCGTGGGCTTTCCCTGCTTTCATCACCTCTACCGCATCCTGGACCTCTTCCTTAATTAATGTCCGCTACAAGTCTCTCTCAAAAAGACAGCCTCCGTGCAGCATCACCCACAGCAACAATATCAGACCCTCTGTCATCCAAGACAAACAACAGCTCATCAAAATACTCGGCCTACCTTTATCCGTTGAAAACCACTTTCTGTCACCAACTGGCCGTTTTCATCCTTCACCAACTCATACATACCAGTCTCTCACTTTCTTACGCTCTCAATCTTTTTGAAGAACATCTTTTTGTTCTCCTCAAAATTTTATCACAAGCGCCTGCCCAACTGCCATCAGCGTCCTTTTTGACTCTCCTCAAAAGTCGCTTTACCCCCCCCTCTTCTCTTTATAGTTGCCATAGGCCTCTCAGCATGGCTTTAGACACAACTGCTCTTTTCTTACGAACCTGCTGCTTTATTCAAGAATATATTTGAAATCCACGACACAAAATCTTTAATCGATATCATCAACCTTGACTCTCAAAAGGCCTTTGATGAAGTCTCCTACAATCACGTAGTTAGAAAATTGCACAATCACATAGTTAGTGAATAGTAAATTGCATTGGAATTTGAGGCGAGGTTAACAGCTTGATAAAATGCTGGCGTAAGGACAGATGACCGCGAGTTGTACCTGAAGGAGCTTCCTCCCCCTGGAGTGATGTTACATGAGCTGTGCCTCAAGGTTCCGCGTTTGGTCCAGTTATTTTTTCATTATTCATTAACGATTTTGATAGCAACGTACTCACAAACATTAGCAAGTTTCCAGACGATACTATGATAGGAAGAAAAGTTAAACTGAACCAGAGTGTCATAAGATCCAACTAGACTGGAAAAAAATTGTTGATTAGGGAGAAAAGAGGCAAATTAAATTTAATGTAGACAAATGAAAAGATATGCACATAGGTCCTCAAAACCTCCAACACGAATATTCAATGTCTGGATATATCCATCCCTTCTACCGAAGAGAGAGATTTAGGTGTTATTATTAGTAACGACTAAAAAGTAGCAAGCAATGTAACGATGCTGCAGAGAAAGTTAACAAAATGCTAGGTATGATATATCGCACAATCTCGTATAAAAAACAGATACAGTATTCTCAATTTGTAAAATGCAATTGTTAGACCGCATCTCTAGTACTTCGTTCAATTCTCGTCTCTATATCTCAGAAAAGACGTTATTAAATTGGAAAATTAGAAATTCAATCAGAGCTCTCTCCACCACTTCACCATGGGCCATCCATACCCATGTATACTTGTGAATATCTCGCTGTGAATATAATGTTGTGTACTTGTGAATACTTATAACGCAATGCACATGTAAATGTCTATAATATTGTTTACATGTGTACATATGAATATCTTGCTGCAAATATAAAATGCGCTGTGAATTTGATGATGAAAAAAATAAAAATAATAATATGTTATATTTAATTACGAGCCCCCGACAACATGCATCCATGGATAAATCAATTAAATGTTCATGTAACGCACGACTTACAACGAATTCAAGGGAAAAAATACATATATGTTCCACCTCATTTCATTTAGTTAGATTGAAAATAATTTGATTAGATCGAAAAAATGTTAGATCGGATAATCTGATGAATCCAGTGTACGACTTATGAAAATCGTATTCCTCTCGAAAATGTGATAAACAAACATAAAGGCTAACCGAACCTTCTCTTTAGCCTAATATTGACGTGTAGCGAACGCTAAATAACTTCAGGACATCTTAATTTCGTTACATTGTTTTGGAGTGCAATCATTCCTCACATTATTTTTTTATCATTACTACCAATACATCATACAACCCTTTATCTACTGCGTTGCTGCAACAATTTGCTCGTCTTTCTAGGTTGATCATTTTGGATGATGTCATAAACCAAACAGCTCATGCAAAATATTGAAAACAATCAGAGAAAAAAAGTAATATCAAGCAGCATTTCTTCGCACACGAGATATAAGTCTTCCTTCGGTAAAAAAGTATTATTTAAGAACATCTACGATGTTCAGGACATTTCTTTCTTATTAGCGAATGCTCGTACTTATGAGATTGATAGAGAAGCCAACCGGTGGAGGAAAGTTTTGGGGAAAGAAAGGAATTAATGTTAAAGCTCTTGACGGACGAATGGACTCTCCCGGTTTATTGAGGAATACATGACAGGCCGCTTGGCGCTGTGTGAACTGAATTACAATGCTGTTAAATGAATTGGAATGTCAGTACATATGTATTGATTTATAAGTACCCAGCCTGAATAATATATATTTTTTAATTATAATAAATTGGTATCAAATAAACTATTCGTTTCGATTCATGTAGCTGCCTCAGAAGTCATATAACCACATTCATATTAGAGAAGTTATGCTGCTTCAGTATTCAAACTAGAAATAAGAAAATGAACAACGCGTTTCCCTTTTCAATAGTACATATTTTGTTCCATGGTGGGGCTCGAATGAATAATTTGGTAGATGCTTGCTCTTGGTTATGAATGATTGCGCACGTGTTTTCTCTACTGCCTTCAATTGATACTGGGTATTTTTGCTTCGCTGACTTGGTTTAATGTGATGTTTGCCAATAGAGGCAGGAAAACAGAAATTGCTCATGTTGCTCGTTCACTGTATCAATTGCGATATCGTATCTCGAAAAAGCAAATCCACGATCCTTGACTGCTGGTCATGTCGCTGATTAGTTAGATTTATTTTGCACAATTTGAAATCACATCATGGACCATTTATTCACAGACAATTGCATTTTTTTATTAACTGTTCTTGAAAATCATGTTATTTTTCATCTGAGTGTTTATAGCTCATTGAATAGTGGTCCTGGTACCTGCCTAATTTATGTTACGCTATTATGACGTGTCATTTCCATCCCAATTTTGATGTATAAATTTAAATGAGATTTATCATGAATAAAACTTTTACCTGATATTTACATACATTGTATACATTTTCAACTTGTTTATAAATGCGATTCAAAAGCCCGACTTGATATCGTTCAATTCCAATTTAATTGAACTGCTTGCTACGTAATAATGATGTTGTGCTACAATGCCCCATGCAGAGCGTCTGGTATTCGTGCATTGCACAGACAAATAAAATGATTTATTGTACAAAAAATTCAGAACGATAAGAAAAAAAGCGCCTGCATTGAAAAATGTGGTATCAAAACATGATTAATTATTTTGTTCACATTATCGACTGCTGCAATATAATTTGGTTTGGAACCAACTGCAATGTTTTGTTCACTGTTGCGACCAAAAGTCAATACTCCCGTTCACCTGACTGACGGTAAAAAGTTGGTTTTGATGCAGCAATACAACATGACGATGAGAGAGAAGAAGAGGATATCAGTTACTCCTTAAATATATCGTTGGCCATACTTCAGCTAGATAATTTATATGTGCTTCACATTTTGCTAAGCTAACCTCAATCTTCTAGACTTTATGCATGCACTGGGGATATGCCAATACTGCATTCAACATCACGAACTCGGGAGCCATTCAGTATCTCAAGGATACAACGTGGCGGAATATGGGACACGTCTTGCGTGGTATCCTTCCTCCTTCAGCGCCCCCAAACGCTCTCTTTGCTTCACCTAATTGCACTGAAAAAAATATATTGGACATAAAGTGGTCAAGCTGGTATCTTAATGATAGCCAGGCATGATTGGCGAATAAATGATTGTCAGGCTGACTATTCAACTACACTCGGTTGTACTTGAATTGCCACTAGAAATATCTTAATTCTTTCCGCTGGATTCTACAACAAATTAGTTCGTCGACAGGATTAATATGGATTCTTCCAGTAATGTTGACTAATTCAGAGTCATCCATCTGACTGCTTAAGCACCCTCAAATAGTCCAGCCGTATGCCTGACCACATACAATCATTTACTTGTTTGCAAGCTCAAATAATATTTCAGTCCTCCAGAACAGTCGTCCAGTTAACTTTAAATTATTTTCCATGGCAGAAAAATTTTTGCTCAGTTTCCGCCTTTCAGTTACTTATTCCCGATAAAGGCTGAGCGATAAATTATTTTGATTTGTTTGAAGCCCGCGGGCAAAACAGCGGCTTTTTCCATCATTTGTTTGCCAGTCACCGACCTGTGTTGCTGAAGGAATGCTGTGTTCTTTATTTAATTATTCATCGACTCGGGTTGCTGGGGAGGACGCGAACAAAGGAGAGGGAATTGCTTCGTGGAGAGTTAATATTTCCATAAAAGATGCATTTCGAAACGTTAATTTGATATTTTCATAAACGATGCATTCCAAAACGTCAATTTGATACTCCCATAAGGGATGTATTTAAAAAAGTCAATTTGATATATTCATAACATAAACGATGCATTTCAAAACGTCAATTTGATATTTTCATAAACGATGCATTTCAAACGTCAACTTAATGATCTCATAAGCGATCCATTTCAAAACGTCACTTTGAAATTCCCACAAACGATGCATTTAAAAACGTCAATTTGATATTTTCACCAACGATACATTTAAAAACGTCAATTTGATATTTTCATAAACGATGCTCTGCAAAATGTCAATGGATGGTTTCAATCGTGTTCTGTACTTGTGTGTCCTGTGCGCTGTCTGTACAATATATAAAATGATTTGTAGCTGATATATTGCACTACCGTTTATTTACATGAGCATCAAACATTACAATAAACCTAAGAAATATCCTTGTATTGCACGGTAGCCTCCCTCGTTCAGCGCCATGGGACTGCGCGCCAATGACTGCAGTTTAAAATTACGTGTGATGAACTTGTGTATCCATTCATATAATAATTAATTGAATTATTAGATTACCTGACAGAACATTTTCATTATTTTAAAATCACTGTTGAGCATCGCGACGAGAGAGTGATAGTTATACTTCATGAGAAGTGAATTAGCCAGCTGTACGACCTTAGAGTAGTCATAGTATACCCTTTTTTGAATTGTAAAATGTAATCCATCTCTTGTTTATGAACCCAGGTGACTCATTTGTATAATCTAGCATACTCCTTTGTTTGATACAGAAGACGCCTTTGGGACCCAGGTGACAATCCTAATCTATTCGGTTGACTATATTTTTATTGGAGGTGGACCATCATCTAGCTGACTTGATGTCTTGATGCATTTGTGTACATCTTACGATGTTTTTCGCACTCCTTCGAGATGAACCTAAGGATGTAAACTAATTATATAGTCTCTATCGGGATTCGAGGTACAAAAATATGACTCCCACTAACTACTAAACGGAAGAAAAAAATGAAATTTCACTTCTAGAAATGGTTAGATCAGACAAACTTCAATTTCAGAACCGATGAACAAATTTTAAAAAATCATGTGTCTGTGCGTCTTGGTTATGTTTCGTGGGTCTGTGCATCCTGGTTAGGTTTTGTGAGTATGTGCATCATGCTTATGTTCTCAGGGACAGGGCGTCCTGGTTGTGTTTCGTGGGACTGTGCGTCCTGGTTATGTTTCGTGTGAATGTGCGTCCAGGTTATGTTTCGTGGGTCTGTTCATCCTGGTTATGTTTTCAGGGACTGTGCGTCCGGATTATGTTTCGTGAGACTGTGCGTCCTGGTTATGTTTCGAGGGAATGTGTGTCCTGGTTAAGTTTTGTGAGACTGTGCGTCCTGGTTATGTTTCGTGGGACTGTGCATTCTGGTCATGTTTCGTGGGAATGTGCGTCCTGGTTATTTTTCGTGGGACTGTGCGTCCTGGATATGTTTCGTGGGACTGTGCGTCCGGGTTAGGTTTCGTGGGAATGTACGTCCTGGTTATGTTTTGTCTGACTGTGCGTCCTGGATATGTTTCGTGGGACTGTGCGTCCGGGTTATGTTTCGTGGGAATGTGCGTCCTGGATATGTTTCGGGGGACTGTGCGTCCGGGTTATGTTTCGTGGGACTATGCGTCCTGGTTATGATTATCATATTAACTTTTCGTTCTAGTTGTTCGTTTATCCCGAGACTATCGTCAGCTGCCGTATTATTTCGTTCTGTCAGACCCTCAAATACATCAACACGAGATCATTGTGTGAAGAAGGTAACAAATATCATATATCCTATTGCAGGTGCAGTGAAGCGTCAATGCTCTCCTTCACAAACAATTCTGTTCTCTTCGCGCAATGTCGGAGCCATGCCGCCCTCATAATGCTTCGTATCACGGGATGCCACCCCAATTCTGAAAAAAAATCCCCCGGTCCTGACCACATCAAATCTGACACGTGCAATCTTGTTCCGCTCGTTTGGGCCCCACAAGTGACCGCAAAGAGCCTTCAACACGCGTAATTGAAGCGGTAGACTTCCTTTTTTCAGGCGTGAAACGTAAGCAGTTTTTTCGGGACGAAGAGATTCCTTTTCCAAAACAAGTCGCTCTTACCTCTTAAACCTGACGTGATGTGTGTTCCTAAATGTGTGTGTTAGACAAAATGAGTGATACTATAGATACTATTGAAAAAATGTTTGATCGTTCTCGCTACACTAACAAGTTTTGCTATGATCGAGAAGTGAAGAAAATACTACTAACTTACCAAACACAAGGAAAAATTGGCTGTCCTCACCGCGGTGAGTGTTGCCAATTTCCGGCATGCTTGTGAAGCAAATAATATAGGTACAACTTCCACATATTTGTATTAGGAAGGTAACTATTACTGAAATTTTGCTACCATTTATGTTTCATTCAGTGGCCAAACAATGTCATTTAATAGTAAACCACAAGTTTGCTAATGACGAGCAAGCCGAAGTAGGCAGGATTTACCGCTCTTAGTGCACCTGTAACTGACACGACAGTGTTTGATCTCCGGCCTCTGTAGCCTTCCAATTCACCGGAGACACAATAAACTATGGCGGCCACTGTTTCTGTCTCCTGATCTCCGGTCTCTGTAGCCTTCTAATACACCGGAGACAAAATAAACTATGACGGCCACTGTTTCTGTCTCCTCGTTTTGCAACGCACTAAATTCTACCTATGAATATGAAACAATTTTAAATCGCCGGATCCCGTCAGTTGTACAGAAAGCGCTGACACGGAATTGTTAAGATCAAAACGCGATAAACGCACGATGCCAATTGGCACACGCCCGTACATAATTGAAGCTGTTATTTTAGATTGATTGTTCAAAAGAGTCTAAGTATTAGTCTGATGCCGCCAGAAGCAATGATTATGGGACTTAACTTTGGTAAGATACTGGTGTAGCTGAGGTCGTTTAAAGGTTATCTGTGACGACCCTTGCCGTGCTGGGATTCACAACGGCAGTAAATGTCGAATCAAATGTCCTGAATCTTGACCTTGCTATCACCGTTATCTTCCTGTGTGTTGCCTAAAGCCATTAAGACAGCTTTCCTTAACCCACCCATCACACACGTGCCCTGTCCTGCCCGTTTAGAAAGCCTGTGCAAATACTGTTGATACCCAAGTTCTAACTATATGATGCCATAGCTTGTTAAGAAACTTAGGACGGATTCTCTAAAGCCACCTTCGCCTGAAAAGGCAGGTCATGCGACCTTTCCTACGTGGGAACCCAAGGAGAACATGTGGGTTCACACAATTTGTTGTAACGTGTTCGCTATCGTCACTGAAATTTAGGTAGTGTGATCCTATATTTCCAATTGTGCCTTTCCGTATAATGATTCAGTGTTCGAGACAATATGGTCAGGCCCGAGTTTCCCTCGTGCCAAAACAACCGTCGGTGGCGAGCGGCTCTGGACAAGATCAATTGCTGAGGCGATGAGGCGATGCTGAGGTGAAACTAGGTTGCTAGCGACTGAATGCTGGAGTTGTGCATCACACTACAAACTGCGCTTAGTCGACACCAGGCGACTAGTATCTGATAGGTGGAGTTGTGCATCACACTACGAACTGCGCTTAGTTGACACCAGGCGACTAGTATCTGATAGGTGGAGTAGTGCACTGCACTACGATATGAGCTTAGACGACACCAGGCGACTAGTATCTGATAGGTGGAGTAGTGCACTGCACTGCGATATGAGCTTAGACGACACCAGGCGACTAGTATGTGATAGGTGGAGTTGTGCACTGCACTACGATATGAGCTTAGTTGACACCAAGCGCCTAGTATCTGTAAGGTGGAGTTGTGCACTGCACTACGATATGAATGAGCTTAGACGACACCAATCGACTAGTATCTGTGAGGTGGAGTTGTGCACTGCACTACGATATGAGCTTAGACGACACCAGGCGACTAGTATCTGATAGGTGGAG
>SDVV010032056.1:0-11473 GCA_016164225.1 Gammarus roeselii
TATATATATATATATTTATTTATTTAATTTTTTATTTATTTTTTTCCATTTTGCTTGTTACAAGCCTAGTATTATCGATTAGTTTCACTTAAGGTTATAATATGGATCGTTAATACCAGTAGACTTCAAACGATTATGTATGCTTACTCGCATATATCAGTCGCGGTTTTAGTTGTTTAAGCGTTGACAATAAATTTACACGTATTTATGATCTATATGCTACATTTTATTTTATTAGTAAGTTTTAGGTTTGGTGTTAATATGTGAATAAGACTTTTTTGTTGTTGTTGTAATGATGGATTTCTTGCTCGATTTGAGAGATGATCAGCTTATTGTCATGGTATGTTGTGTATTATCCAATATAGGGTATTGGTTTAAGCTTACTTAACTTGATTTTTCTTCCCGTTTTCATGTATTATAACAAACGTTCACTACATCCACTCTAACATTTTACTATAGATCTGTGATGTAATGACCACAGTCAACAAAAATCTAGATTATAAATCACGCTCAAGGTACATAATTAGGAATCAATGAACGACAACATTGACAAGAAAACTCAATGCATACAAAATAGTTGCCATGTCCGGCCAGATACGTTAATACCTAACCAAACCAACCTCACCAATAATTATGTAATTTTACTCAAATTTGGTGGATATATACGATATTTAATCATTATTTTTTGTGATATATATATCAAATCAATCCACATGGTTCTATTTTACATATCTTTTTTCATTATCACACACCATACAGGGTCGTTGGCGGCACTGTGCCGGCACATGTGCCGGCATAATGCATATATACAGGGTCGTTAGCGACACTGTGCCGGCACATGTGCTGGCACAATGCATATATACAGGGTCGATGACGGTATCTTGGCCGGCACTGTTTCGGCATTGCGCCGTAACGTTGCATACATAGAGGGGCGATGGCGGCACATGTGCCGGCACTGTGCCTTCGCGTGTGACGGCACCACGTGGACACATACACACATTTGCACTAATATACAGGCTCATTCATCATCTGTAACATTCTACTTCTGATTTGTGATTTCTAATAAAACTTATTCCCGTCATTTTGTTACAAGATATTACATGTGGTTCAGTTTTTTACGTCATTTCAAGTTTAAAGATTCAGTCATACTAACTTAAACCTACCAAAAATTATGATTTTTTATTCAAGTTTCATGCTTACGTATGATATTCAATCATTGTTTTATCTCTATACATATCAAATCTATCCACTTTGCTCTACATTTTAAACTATCATTGCCAGGTTGAATGCGCTCTTCCAATTTTGATTGAGCATATTTTCGTCCATTTTTTAAGTAAATTATGTCATTTGTTTGAATGTTATAGGTAATTCGTATTAACTATTTTTCATGAGATTTGTGTATGAGCGTTGTTCGATACCACCCATGTTTTGCTTCTGAAGTCGGTATCTGTCATGGGAAGGCTGTATTATTGCAAATTTCTAATCGGGGCTTGCTGGTGTTATAAGATGGTACTTTTGTTATAGCTCCCACTGTTTAACATATTGCCTTTCAATTCGTGGCAGCGAGTTGGGGAATCAGGGGCACCTCTTGATAGACCGACAGTGTATAGTTGGGCACTGTAGGGTAAAGTTCTCAGTCACAACGCACCGTCTCTTTTTGTCTATTTTAATCGTTTATAATTATTAGCCTCCGCGTTTGTGCAATTGTAAATTTATTCAGATATCATAACAGCTACACAATATCAATCATACACCTTGACTTGCAGCTACTCATATTATAGTATCACACTCATTATTCATGCTCGTTGAAGATATACCCTGTTCACTTGTTATTGCTACATTATTTATAATAATATGATAAAAAATATTTTGTTTTCCTTTGCAACCTTGCTCCACCTTCAACGTATTTTAACAACCTTTACTACTAAAATTTACAACTCTGGTAGCAGCGGGCGTGGAATTTTGAAGCAAGCAAATTAAAATTAAATTGATCACTGTAAAACAAATTAAAGTCATCCTTTTATAGTAAAACGCTTCAAGTTCCCTTACACACTTCTCCGTTGAGATGTTCAAACCAGCCTATGCACCTCGCATGTCAGACGCTACAAATTAAAATAAAACAAACATACGATAGGGGAGCGAATCAGCCTGGCGAGAGGATAAACGCAGGGAGGAAGGAAAACAGCAAAGATGAGGGACGAACAACAAGGCGACCTGGACCGAGTGCCACGTCAATCCCCCGCCCGAACGACTTCTGACGCGCGTTCAGGCAGATCCGAGGATGGCGAGTGAACAGTCGTCTGTCAATCTGTGACAGAAAGACGCAAAACAGTCCTGGGATGCCAGGCTGGCGGAAGCAGACCCCTCTCTGCCAGGACGGGCTGTTCTGGCAGGTCAGCCAGTTTCGAACTGACCGACGACGCTGTAGGTCTCTTAAAAAGTTTTTGACAAAAAAAGGCATAAAAACTGTTAATAATCTTATATCTTTTCGCAGTGAAGTGTGAAACATAACAAACACAGTAGGCCGCGTTCCCGTATGACGGTATAATAAGGAAGTTCGTGATTAAATAAATTTACCACACTAAAATTTACCACCTTTTGTCATTCATCTTGCTTAGGTAATACAAGTTACCAAGATAATTACCCAGCCAAATTTTTACATGTATGCTGCCATGAATATGTCTAACCAAAGCACGTATGAAATATATGCAACTCTCTGTATTGATAATAACTTTCAAATAGACTGGTACATATATGGTCATTCACCCATAAATAATATCATGGCCTGTTTCGGGGCAAAGTTCATACAATGAATGTCCTGTTTTCCATGTCAAAGTGCGTTAGTAGGTATAAAATGCTTTGTGACGTTTAATGACAAAATGTTCTTATTGTCATTAACTGTTCGAATTTATTTCTGAGTCATGACACTTTATCTTTGTCAAGTGATCAGACATTTATGAAATTATCAGTCCTTGTGATAGATGGGATCGTGCACTAATCTATGTAATACAATTGAAGTTATCGCGTGACGCGTTATAGTAAGTAGCACTTACGGTAATTTAATTAATTGCGAGTCGAGTTCGCGTTTCATCAAATGAGTAGATGCTTGGTTGCGTTCCGAAGTGAAACATAATAGGAATGATGAATGCGATGAAATAATCATGTGATTGGTTGGATATGAATACGAGTGTTGTGCAGGCTTGACTGATGCGATACAGGTGTGTGAAACGAAGGACCATGAGAGTAGAGGCATGAATAAACAATTCAATTCACAAAACATTAAAATAAATTAATAGATGCAATGACTCAGTAAATCAATGGAGGCTACGCGCCAGTCGTTCCTAAACGACTGGCGCAATAAAATAAAAGGTGAACCGTCGTGTTGTTCATATGAATGACAAGCAAGAAGCCTGTAGTGGTGAGCTCGATACGTACGTACTAATATATGAAAAAATACCAGTATATCTTAATGTCGAGGAAGAGACGTTAGAAGAGAACTGGGCATTATGAAATTCAAACGCAGCTAACCCCAATTTGTTTGAGCAAAGCAAAACACACCAACAAACGCTCATATGTCAACTAAACACAATACATCGATGGCTTACGTGGGATGATTGCCCCTTGATCAAACTTGAGATGCAGTTTGGGTACGAATTATAAAAGCACCGACCATCATCAAATTTAAATTGAACTTTCGTGGAACGATAAGTAGCTCCCAGCTTTGACAGAGGCCAACTCGGCGTTAATATAATTTATTGAATATTTTCTACCATTTACCGTACCATTTTTGAAGATACCATTATTGTCACATAAGCTAATATTGTGCTTCATCTTCTATAACAAAAGTATACTAATACGATTTCTGTACTCCAGTATCGAATTATTCGGATTGTCAACCATTTAATCATTTCCTAGCGGTCATGCAGTGTATATATTCAGGGCTTTGTATATATTTTATGAATAACTTATGTCGTATATTCACCACTTACTTGTTCATAATTTACCCCATTTTTACAATATTTTAGCGCATTTCGATTTTTCAACCCCATGTTCTGAGGATTTGTTTTAGCCCCATGTGCTGACGGTTTTCCAAACCCCATGTATTTCGTGATCGCCCCATCCCATGTATTTCGTGCTAGCCCTTCCTGATACTTACCTCCAATAAGACGTTGGCGGTTGATCATTAATTATAATATTATAATTTGTAATTTGTTGCACGAAATCAAAACCGGCGGTGAATTTGAAATTGAATTTTCGTTTACGTTAATTCAAATAGTGTTTATGGCAATAAAGTTTTGAGTGCAAGCTTTAAAAAAAAATGAAAACCCAATGCCAGATGATGGAAATAGATGATTTACTTTTACTACTACTAATAATAATCAATAAGCCAACGAAGACAACTAGAGGCGCAATTGAGTAATTATTCCTCAAAAATGTTGTCATAACCCAATTTTGGTTTCCAGGCCACAGCACGAAATCTTTTGTGCAGGTCAAAAATGACAGATTCTTGGGAGACTACCACAGGCATGAGCACAAGACTACGTGGTGCAGAAAAAGAGTGACCTCATGGACGGCTAGAAACCCGCGGCTAACGAAAAGGACATCGAGGAAGTCTAGAACCCCGCGGCTAACGAAAAGGACATCGAGGAAGTCTATACCTTGCGACTAACAAAAAAAGAACGTCGAGGACGTCGGGAACCCCACGGTCAATATAAATGAAAAAAATTACCTCGAGGACGATGTCACTATAACACTTCATTTATACGCTTATGGTATGTAGACAAAGTGTGAGTTTCTCACGATGCAAGCGGCTGGATTAGGGCTAGCTTCCCCCAAAAATTGCTTCCTACACCAAACAGATGTGTGCCCTCGGATTTGGTTACTCGTCGAAGACCCGTTGTCTAATGGGGAGTCATTTGTGCCTGTCTGTTTTAACGAGATCAGCAGTTTTAGTGACCGGTATAAGGGTAGCAGCAGCTGGCTATGTATTTATTCTCTATTAACTTCTTCCCCCTTTATGTATTACCAAAATAGAGGATGACTCATGGAGGTTTTTGGTGTGCCATTATGAGATATGGAACCGGGGGGACACGCCCCTCTGAGGTTGACGAACGGTGGGGCTACTCCCTGATTGGACAATTCCCTTTAATACGTTTTACTGTAGTGCCTATCGCTTCGTGGCAGCGAGTTGGGAAATCAGGAGCACATCTTGATAGACTGACAGTGTAAAGTTGAGCCTGTAGGGTAAACTCCTCATTCACAACACACCGTCTCTTTTTGTCTATTTTAATCGCTTACAATTATTAGGCTCCGCATTCGTGCAATTGTAAACTTATTCATATATCATAACAGCTACACAATATCAATCATACACCTTGACTTGCAGCTGCTCCTATTATAGTATCACACTCATTATTCATGCTCGTTTGAGAAGTACCCTGTTCACTTGTTATTGTTACATTATTTAAAATAATATGATAAAAATATATTGTCATCTGATCAAACCTTGCTCCACCTTTAACGTATTTTAACAACCTTTATACTAAAGTTTACAACAGAACAATAAAAGCATCTGCACGTTGAAATCCTATTAAAACGGTATCTACATCATTAAATAATACCCTAAATAATTTATTGTTCTAGCAATAAATACCCATTGAAATAACAGCGGTGCCTGCGATACTAAATAATACGATAGATGCAGTCAACCTGCCAATTCAATAAACCCTAACACCGTGGACGGATATTAATTTATTCATATACAATAATACTTACCTATATTTAAATATTACTACACCCTAATTCCATCACAAACCACCAATAATCACCAACAATGACCATCACTCACCATTCACCAACAATCACCACCGCTCACCACCGCTCACCACCGATCACCACCGCTCACCACCGCTCACCGTTCACATCCGAGTCACTCACCTTGGCGATCGTGAAATAGGACGTGCAAAAAACTCCCATAGACTTTTTTATCGGATGAAATGTCACCGAACTGCAATTAGGTGATCGGTTCTGACAAACTGCTCACGGCATTCTGATTAGGTGAGATACTATCTACTTTCAGCTCTCTAACACCAACTTAGCCCTCACGCAACCTCTCGCCCCCTTCAATTCTTTCGAACCATCTCGCCATCAGCCCTCGTAAAATTTCCCCTCCCCTCATCAGGTTATTCAAACCCTCTCGTCACCACTCAGCCTACACGAAACCTTACGCTTCTACCCCAACCCGTAAACCTTCTCGAACTCTCCCCATCAGACTTCTCAAACCTTCTTCTCCCCGCTCTTTCATCTTTTTCTATTGCTTCTCCCCTTCTCCCCCGAGTTCTATCAAGCCCATATGCTTTCTTCCTCAGCCCTTTCGAACCCTTTCGATCTCACTCAGCCATCTCGAACCAATACTCCACACGTCAGCCTTCTCGAGCTCTTTCGTCCCTCATCAGCCCTCTCGAACCAAAACGCTAGACGTCAGCCTTCTCGAGCTCTTTCCTTCTCCATCAGCCCTCACGAATCATTTCATACCTCTTAGCCTCACGAACCCTGTCGCCCTCCATCTGCCCTCTCGAACACTCTCGCCCCACTTAAATTCATGTACCTGGTCGTCCCCATCAACCCTCATGTCCCCCAACTCTTCCGCTGTGATCAGCCCTCTCGAATGCCAATACAATTAATGAGAAATCTGAAAATAACAAATCTGCCTCACACGCAGAGTCTGAGAACATGACAGAAGCGATAGCTAACAACGATCTCCAGAGACATCTTATCTTGCCCGCCTCGAGAACAATCTATAGTTGGTCAAACATTATTGATCTGCTATCAGATTCTGAAAAGTGTAATCGAATATAGGTTATACACACGCCAATTCAGTTGTATTTCAGCAATCAATCATAAAGTTAACAAGAGAAAACAGCAAAACCTCACGCTTGTATAACATATGTGCACAAAATAGTAGGTATATGTTTAATGCTGCATGTTATTTAATACAGGTAAAATGCACACCGATAAGC
Source organism: Gammarus roeselii (assembly GCA_016164225.1). Taxonomy (NCBI): domain Eukaryota; kingdom Metazoa; phylum Arthropoda; class Malacostraca; order Amphipoda; family Gammaridae; genus Gammarus; species Gammarus roeselii. The sequence continues at coordinate 7,020 of SDVV010032056.1, forward strand.
TAGAAATCGTCTGTTATTAAATGGCACTTCGGTTTCACTTCCATCAATTTTGGCCCAAACTTCATTTCGCAGAATCCAAGCGGGCACTCCGAAACACATCACAGTCTATTATGATGAGAAGAGAAGGCAATGGAGAATTGTTGAAAGGTGTCCGATTAACCGGTTAGATTTTTGTTCATAAAAGTGCATTGTTTGCTTTGACATTTTTTTGACTGAGCTAGGCTGACGAAAATAAGAAATAACGTGGTAATACTCTTTTGTTTCTAATACTTTATTGTTCAATATCGAAAACGTATTGAAATACAAAATTATTTTAATCTCCTCCGCTCTGGATTTACATTGAACTATACATAATTATAATTTAACAGTGCGTCCATCCTCATATATGAGGGCAGTTTCTGCTGTAATATGATTCTTATCACCAATCAAATACGTGCTAACGTATTTCAGCTATAACTGACCACAGCATTACAACATTCAACGCTTAAGTAAATTACTGGTGCCGGTACCTTATGTAAAAAAACTAAAGCCACCAGTTCATATTCTGGCTTACATTTTTTATCCACAAGCATGTAATATACTTGCATGCATCATAGTGTATGGCTTCCAACTGTGACACCTATGGTATAGATTTTTTTTTCATTGTTTACAGGTAAAAGTAATACGGTTTTCTACGATGGGTACGTTAAAACTTTTGATTAAAATCAATGAAAGCCATACGCATTTACTGTATTATTGACATATATCTGATATCAACAATTATTAATAATTGAGATGTTCTTAATAGATAAATTACACCTACAAAATCCATAATGTATTCCAGATCTTTAACCTCCTGTACTATAAATGAATTTCACACATTATTCAAAGATGAGCGTAGGAGCATGGTGTTCGACGGTTGTTTAATGCCAGCTATATTATGCGTGAAACTTCCATGTTCTTTAACCTCCAATTAATACACACCTGCATTATACCATAATTCGATAGTTACCACCAAGAATATAGTTCAACGGCTGTTTTACAGCTATAATTTCCCTGAAATGGTTGATAGGGCTGATACCAGACAACACTTGCTTCCCCAACTGTTTTCTTGGTATTTCCTGATGGCAAAATATATTAACTTCGAGCAACGAGCTTGCATAAGAGACCATTGTTTCGTGTGTTGGGGTATTATTTGCATCATATTACAGTATTGTCTGCTGTGAAAGTGAAAGTGCTGTAATATTTTGTCATATTCCCAAAAGTTGGATATCAATGTGTTTTTTTCGAGCTTCAAAATAAACCTCATACCCTTTCATTTTGATAACTCAATAATCCATTCTATCACAGCTGGCAGAGCTGCTGTGTCGCCGATAGTGTGCTTGCAATAATTTGAAAACCTATTGTTGATTGCTCGATCCAAAGTATAATTAGTCTTACTATGGTAATCGCTGATTTTTTAGAGTGAAAAATGGGATTATTTACCGACTGCATTTGAAGTGGTCAATGTGATCGAAAAACAGATCGACCATACACGAATAAATATGATGTTCGCATCTTTGCCTTTTCCATCACTTTCGACCCACTCACCTCTACCGAACACTCACCTCCATTCAGTCCTTCCATTGTCCTTCCGAACTTTATCGCCTCTCATAGACCCCCAGTACCCTCTGGCCCCCCGTCAGCTCTCCCGAGCCCCATCACCCAATCAAACCCTCTCGCTCTCCTATTCTGGCTTTTCGAACTCTGTCGTTCCCACCCAACTCACACGAACCCTCTCGCCCCACGTAATTTCTCTTGAACTCTTTCGTCCCTCATCTGCTTTCTCAAATCCTCTCGCCCTCCCACCCCTCAGCTCAATAGAACCCTTCACCTCTCAGCTTTATCGAATCCTCTTGCCTTTTTCCTCAGCTCTCATGAACCCTTTAGCCCTCTCCCCTCAGCCCTATCGAACCAACTCGCCACCCAACAGCCTTTCCGAGCTCTTTCATCCCTCGTCAGCCCTCTCGAACCTTCTTGCCTCCCATCAGCCCTCTCGCGTTCCATCAGCCCTCACGAACCTCCCTCACGGACCTCCCCACCTCTTGAACCTCCTTTCACTCCATCATTTCTCTCCAACTCTCTCGCTTCCATCAGCCTTCTCGAACTCTCTAGCCTTCCCTCAGTTCTGTTGAACTCTTTCCCCCACCGCCCGCCTCAGCTCCAATGGCAAATCGATTTCTTATTAGGCCTCGTGGATCTGACTGCTCTCCTCCAAAGGACGACAGGGAAGGTAGCTCTTCATTACTTCGTTAGGATGAGCCCTTGGGACTCATTTCCGTAGCGACTGGTTGTGGCGATGGAGATCTTGTTAGTGGGTTCGAGTACTACTTAATTTACCAAAATTGAACTAATAGATGATATTTAAAAAAAGACCTCGCTAACTCATCATTTTGCATAACATTTATAAAAAATATATATAAAATTTCTTTTGTCTTCTGCATGACAACTACACAGTTGATTTTCTTAGGTGGCGACCCGATATGATTTTTATCGTCGAGTCATGAGCGCATTATGGGCAGGCTGGCCACCTTCCCCATGCATGAATCAATCCTAAGTCCCTCCTGTTCACGGAACAGCCACATTAAGGTCGGCAACAAGAAGGCAGGTCGCTGGTGGCGTTTTGGTGATTTCGCTGGAAACGTTCTGGCATTTTTCGGGTAGCCGACGATAACGGCCAACACCCGTCGGTGTGCTTGAATGTGATAGGTCGAGTGTGGGCGAGAGTTGATTGAACAAATCATCTATCGCCCTCAAATATTGGTTCTGTGTTCAATCCAAGGGCTGTTAAACATAATTATTGAAATAACGAAGAAAGAGTTTTGTGTATTTGTGATAGCATAGTGTGAAGTGTCGCTGGTGAACATACAGTGAACTGAATTGTTTCTTGTCCCGCAAATTGATTCTGTGTATCCCGTGATAATAGGCCTGACATATTGCAAGCGAATATTACCATGATGATCAGTTGCCGCGGTTGTTAATTAACTGCAAGCATAGTTTCTGAGTAATGGAGGGAAGCATTCGAATTGTGCAAGGCAGAGTAACAATCTAAGTACCCTGGCATTTATTGAGTTGTCCAAATTACCTTGCCGAATGTTCATTGCACACTGGGTGTGTGTAACACGTCATGAAAAACTTTTGTTGGGATACATTTGAACTACTTGATTAAGTTGTCGCACTTTAGACGGGCTCAAATGGGCTGCTTTACGATTTGGTTTGCAGTTATGTACTCCAGGGTCAGCCCAGTTACGCCGCGCCTGATGCATGATGATGAAGAGAGCGTTTAGGTAATTACAAACAGTATGTACAACCTGTATGTCTGTTACAAAATTGTACGTATATGTGCGAAGCCTGAAAATGCTGTGCAGATAACCAAAGGATGCCTGAGATCGTTAGATCGGGGTGATTAAATAAGATTGTTTGACAGCGATACATCTTGCTTTAGAAATTCAGTCCGGTACATTATTCGCATAATCAATCGTTTGGAACAGGATTGCACGTATCTGAATTGGGAACTACTCTATTCGATTTAAAAATAGAAGATAGTTTGAAAATGCATTGGAACTGTCTCACATATCTCGAGCCACAGAGGAGTGACCAGGAGGAGACACTGTAGTAAATGAATTCTTCTACATGCATCAACATACTCAATAATGCCTCAACAATATCAAGAATCATTACCAGTAGACCGAGGGATGCAGGAATTTTGATGCAGGTGTTTTACCTTTGTCTTGCACTCTGTTTCTCAGTGACTGTTTCTCAGTGACTGACCTCGTTCGGAAGGGTTAGCCTTTTGAATAAGTCTGTAACGTCGGAGGCAATGTTGTGGCCGGCATTGAATTGTCATCTATACGGTAAAGCAGAACTCAACTGCTTCAAACGTTACATCAAGTCCCTTAATCTAAAGCATGATGGTATTTCTTATCAATGTAGTTCTATCATTGACACTTGCGTGTTTGTTACAATATTAACAGTTTGGATCTGGTAATTGTAATACTATTTCCTATTCATGGATGACCATCGACGAAACATCGATTTCTCGGCGATTAAAAAAGGGTGACGAGTCTGCGGTGGGGAGCCCAGCGTTCGCGCTAAAATTATTCCCGCACACGCGCACTATCGCCACTTCACTTCACCTCACTGTCATGGCCGGACACTGTCATAACCGCTAAAAATCTTTCATCCCACGTGCTTTCTACCTAACGATGATTCAGCCCACACGCATTTTCCACCACTTCAAAATCTGCCACTGTCATATCTGCCACTGTCATTAAACCGAAACAGGCGTACCAACCTAACAGTTATCACTTTAATGAAACTTCAATAAAAAAACGCTAAAAAATGGCATTACGTACCCTACAAAAATACGTATGTTTGCCCCGCGGGTTAGAAATACGTACCTTTGCCCCGCGGGTTGGAGACACGTACCCTAGGTT
>SDVV010032057.1:0-11473 GCA_016164225.1 Gammarus roeselii
AACGAGGAGGTCAAACTGGCGGTGGCACGGAAAAGAGGAGCGTTTGAGGAGTGGTTGCAGGTGAAGTCGGTGGTGGCTTATGAAAGCTACAAAGAGAGGAGAAACGAGGTGAAGCGGGTGGTGAGGAGAGCCAAAAGGGACGCTAATGCCAGATGGGCAGACGGTTGTGAAAGAATTTTGAGGAGAACAAAAAGATGTTCTGGAAAGAGGTGAAGAGGGTGAGAAAGGGAGAGACCGGAAAGGAGGAAGTGGTGAAAGATAAAAACGGCCAGTTGTTGTTGGAAAATGGTGATGTACGGATAGGTGGGCCGAGTATTTTGATGAGTTGTTGGATGACAGAGAGGCTGACATTGATGCTGTGGGTGGTGGTGCTCGGATGTCAGTTCTGGGAGAAAGACTTGTGGCGCACATAACCAGGGAAGAGGTGCAGGAGGTGGTGGAGGTGATGAAAGCAGGGAAAGCCCCTGGTTTGAATGACGTTGCGACCGAGTGCCTGAAGAAGGGTGGAGTAACGATGGTCGAATGGTTGGTGATGTTACTGAACTTGTATTTTGTGGCTGGCGTGGTACCGATTGAGTGGCGCAGTGCCTGCATTGTTCCGCTATATAAGGACAAAGGAGATGAAAAATGAATGCTGCAAATCGAGAGGTATCAATCTGTTATGTGTGGTTGGTAAGTTGTACGGGAGAGTGCTGATCAATTGGAGAGGAACAATGTGGCTTTAGGAGTGGAAGAGGGTGTGCCGATCAGATTTTTGCTGTGAGACAAGTCTGTGAAAAGTACCTTGCGAAAGGAAAGGATGTGTTCTGGGCCTTCATGGATCTGGAGAAGGCATACGACAGGATTGACAGGGAAGCGCTGTGGAGGGTGTTGCGTCTGTATGGAGTGGGTGGACATCTGTTGAAAGCGGTGCAGAGTTTCTATGTTGGCAGCCGAGCAGGTGTCAGAGTGGGAAGCGAGGTGAGTTCTCAGTGAAAGTGGGACTGAGACAAGAATGCGTGATGTCTCCCTGGCTGTTCAACCTTTATATGGATGGAGTGGTCAGGGAGGTGAACGCAAGTGTGCTGGGTCGTGGCATGGAACTCTTGGAAGTGAATGGGCGGAGTTGGCAGTTGAGCCAGTTGCTATTTGCGGATGATACGGCCCTGGTTGCGGATTCAGAGGAGAAGCTATGTAGGCTTTTGTCTGAGTTTGGTAGAGTGCGTGAGAGGAGGAAGCTTCGAGTGAGTGAACGTGGGTAAAGGTAAAGTAATGAAATGCTCGAGGACTGTCGATGCGAGCAAAATTAGTGTTCCCCTAAACTGAGAGCTCTTGGTGGAAGTTCAGTGTTTTAAGTATCTGGGCTCCCATGAGAAGATAGCTGAATTAGTGGAAACTGAAGTGAAGGCGCAAGTGAAGGAAGGGTGTAAAGTGTTGAGTGCACTGAAGAGTGTAATGAGCTGTAGGACGTTGGGGATGGAAGCAAATAGAGGGCTGTATGAGGGCGTTGTTGTCCCAACTGTGCTCTATGGAGCTGAGACATGGGGAGTGAGAGTAGAGGAGAGAAGAAGTCTGAAGGTTTTCGAGATGAAATGTTTGAGGAGCATGGCTGAAGTAACGCTGAGAGACCAGATCACCAAGACATGGTTTGAATCAGAACAGGGATGGTAAAGAAGTTGGAGGACAGTGTGGATTCGCGTTTTCTGAGATGGTTCGGGTACATGGAGAGGATGGATGAAGGGAGATTAGTAGAAAGGGTGATGAATGCGGAGGCGAGTGGTTGCAGGCCTAGAGGTAAACCGAAGTTTGGGTGGATGGAATGAACAGGCGTGAGTGGAGAATGGTTGTGAATGGTTGATTTTGACGCTGCTCTGATGTGCTTTCCCGCCCTTGGCATCCCGTTGTCGGGATGGTCGTGGGGGGGGGGCTGGTAATTATGACGCGGCGGGGTAAACCAGTGAAAACTGTCGGGCCCTGCTGCTGACAACGGATCCTCGAACTGCACTCGTGACCCAGAGTGGGTATTGCGGGGTTACCGGCCGGACTCATTAGCACAAAAGGGCTAAGTTATGTGAGTGTGAGCGCATGAGGGTGTGAGGTGTGCCCTGTTGTCGGCCACCAGCCTTTCTTGATGATGCGGCCTTGTGTTTGTATCTGTATGATTTATGTCGTCCATCCACATCTTTGACATCGTACAATAATGTAGACTACTCATTACAATATGTTAGCACATTTTGATGTCCCAACCCCATGTTCTCGGGACTCTAACCACATGCATGGGTGATTTCCCACCCCATGTACTTGTTATTTTCCACACCCATGTATTTTGTTATTTACACACCCGAAGTATTTGTTATTTACACACCCCAAGTATTTGTTATTTTTCAACCCCGCGTGTCACTGGTTTTCCCAACGCTATGAAATCAGAATTATTTTGTTATAATAGACCATTTTCTGTATTTGCACAGATGATACTATTGGATTTAAGGATTTGAAGGAGGATTTAAAATTTATTTAGGTAAAATGACATGTTGACAGAATAACAGAAATATCAGAATACACAGATGATACGTACCAAGTCTTCGTCAGCGTGAGCTGTTCTGAAGACAACATTTGCTACCTGGGTGTTGATGATATTTCGCTCCATGTAATCCGAACCGGCGGCCCCTAGAAATTAGTTGTGACATTCAAATTGAACTCTCGTTTTTGCGAATTCAAATAGCGTAGTTGATGATGAAGTTTCATGTCTTATGTTTGAGAATTTAATTATTTTCTGAGAATTGAAATCCCATTTCCAGACGATGGAAATAAATGACATAATAATAATAATAATAGTTGAACCCCACCACCCCTCGTAGGCATCTGTTAGGTTCACGGGCCGCACGGAGAATTAAATTCTCTTCAGACTCTCCTCCTTTTCTTCACTCTATCCTATCTTTCCTTTTTTTCCCCCATCGTGAATTGCTAAATTTTATTTACCTCATTTGCATCTTATGTTTAGTTCAAATTTCCTTAAACTTGTCTCCGACTCCTTAACAACTATCCTGATAGTCGTTGCACACAAACACACACACACACACAGGCACGCACACTCAAACATCCACATACCGTTTCTAACTATTCTCCTTTCGGGTGACAAATAACAGCCAAGTTGCTCTCTTTCTTTCATGCAACCTTTTTCTACGACTATTCCTTCTTCTTTCCATTCTTGCTGTTCTCACGCGTGAAATTCTCTACACCAAGTGTAGATCTCATGCATGGGATCTCAGTTTTCTGTCTCTTCTCCTTCTTCATCTTCCCCCTCAGCAGGTGTTCACCCCCCCCCCCTAGGCATCTGTTAGCTTCACGGTCCGCACGAAGTCACGGCCCAACCGGGGGGAGGGGGGTGAACACCCTTATTTCCTTTCAGACTCTCCTCTTCTTCACCCTTCACTATCTCTCCTTTTCTCCCCCATCCTGATTTGCTTAATTTTTATTTACCTCTTTTGCATCTTATGTTTAGCTCACATCTTCTTTAACTTGTCTCTGACTCCTTCTTAACAATTCTCCTAATAGTCGTTGCACACAAACACACACGCACACAGACACGCACTCTCGAACATACACATACCGGTTCTAACCATTCTCCTTTCGGGTGGCAAATAACAGCTAAGTTGCGCTCTTTCTTTCATGCAACCTTTTTCTACGACTTCTTCTTCTTTTAATTCCTGCTGTTCTCATGCGTGAAATTCTCTACACCTAGTGTAGATCTCATGCATGGGATCCCCGTTTTCTGTCTCTTCTTCATCTTCCTCCTCAGCAGGTGTTGGAGCGCGTAGCCTGGCAGCTTGAGGACTACAGGGGATCCTTGGACTCTGAAGCATGGTAGGTAGTGTGTTATTCCTCATTACTGCCATCCGGGGAGTGGTGGGACCATATGGCCTCAGCACCTCAGAAGTTCCTATACCTCCTGTGGCACCCGTACATATCATAGACGTTCGCCACGTGGAGGATTTTGATCTTGCGCTGTAGTAAACCTAACTGAAACATTAAAAGAAAAAGATGAACAAAGACAAACTTGATGCAGCACTGTTTGCTGGTTTGACATTCGGCGCCAGAAGGACGATGGCACCAGCGCGCTAGAAAACCTCGTCACTCTAAACTAAACTTGGTCATTGATCCAGGGAGGGCTGGTCGCTGATCAAGAAAGGATTGGCATCTGTTCCAGAGAAGATTGTTTGCGATCCAGGCGAGATGGTTGCTCTTGCATTGTACTCTTAACCTGAAAGACCCCGCGAGCCTTACAAAGAAGCCAAGCATTGAGACCTTGACGCTTCTAGTTACCTTTGACGTCTGCATCATCTTCCAGTGACTGACAGATATTAATCATTAATCACCTTGTTTTTCAGAATGGGCCCGCGTCGCAACCCTCCACTGTCCCAACTCCGAGCCAACACTATGGGCGCTGCCAATCCTCCTCTACTGCAGCAAAATCAACCGCCCGTCTGGAACCCCACTGTTCCCCCTGCCTCTTATCCCTCTGCCACTCCATTACAACACCCCATGCCCGGCGCTGGTGGGGTGGGAAGTATACCCTCAAGGATCGGGGGGCGGCAGACCACTAATTTCTCCACGACACTACCTAGCTTGGCGGTGCAGGGGATAGTAGGCGGTATTCGACGAGATCCCTTCGATGCGGAGTGGGTTTCCCTTGATAATGGGGACGGTGGAGGGCCACAGCAGCAGCCGCTCTCCAGCCTCCCCGCCCCTCCGTTGGTGAACCCCAATAACCCTTTCCTCCCCACTAGCACCGTTACAAAAGCGTTCGAGGTGCAAATGTAAAATACCCCCTGCGTAGGTTTATATGATCATATTAATAGTGTATACATATATACACCAGCAACAAACCAATAATATCGTTTCTAAATCGAAAATTAGGCGTGAAGTGAATTGAATGTTTGTTTACGCTTTCATAATGAAATCGAAGGAAAATGTTTAAATCGGCAGCAGCAGTGGTTTTGCCCAAGTAACCCAAGACATTTTGAAAGTGCAAGTCTACTTTTACGCACGTGTTCCGAGCGATATTTTGTGTTTTTTATTAGCTACCTAGTTTGTACATTTTTACTATTATCATTGTTATTATTAGTTAATCGCTACAAGTTATGTGCTGTAATATGATTGGCCCGTGGCCTTGTCTAGTAGCAGATGAGTATAAAGTGCATCTCCCTTGATTGAAAAGGTTTTTGTTATTACTGATTGAAAACAAATTTACGTTGTTGTAGCAAAGCTGGGCGACGAATTTTTTTAAATCTCCTGGTAGGTAAATAATTTCTGCCACATTCCACTTTGAGGATAATAGTTTTGTAGTGAGTGTTCTTGTTACAAATGACACGCGTTTGTCAAGTATTATAACTAGCTAGCCTGCTACTACCAGCAATTTGGCGAAGATGTTCAGATCATTGATCGTTAAATGTAGACTGGAGACTTTATACGGAGCGCCCTCTGTGTGTTGGAACAAATCCTTTTAATGATCTGAGAGATTGCTTACATATTAAGCTAGTTTAATTCAATTTTTTGCTCTAAATTCAACTTGGTTGCTCTAAATTCCTCTTATATTTATCGTCATAATCGTTGGTGTAATGCAGTTTCTTCTGCGCTATGATGCTGTCATTCTACCCTCTGATATGGGGTCTGGCCCTATTCATTGGTGTAAGGTCGTCTCTACCGCGCTGTGGTGCTGTCACCCTGCCCTGCAAAATGAAGTTTGACCCTGTACGATGGTGTAAAGCAGTCTCTACCGCGCCGTGCAGCTGTCACCCTGCCCTGCGAGATTGGAACCAAGAGATTCTTATTCCCAATCAAGGCATATCTACCACACGGCCGTTTTGCCCTCCACGTTTCCATCACGTCGTGTGTGCTCCGTCTGTTGTTGTAGATTCAATCAACTGCACCTTATGTACATAGCGCGCATTACCTCACATTATACTTGCTAATTGTGTATAGTCTCGGAATAATGATATTAAATAGGAACCGTTATTTTTGCTATTAGATAAAAATAGAAAATTTTGTCACTGTTGTGAGGGGATACTGTCTGGAAGTAAGGATATCAAGCGCATTCTTTGGATGCACCTTCACTACCAGTTGGAGACATCGTGCACAAATATTTAGGACATCTTACGAAGGAACAATTTCCATCAATTGTGTAATCTCTTTGAACGGATACAGTTGATAACTATATGAAAAAGAAGAAATGGCTCTGTGCTTCTGTACTAATATAGATGTTTATTAAGTAAAAAAATGCTTGTGCTGTTTAGCTTTACAACAGTAATCGTGACGATGAACTTAGTTATGATAATTATTCCAATCATCTCACTAACTCAACAATAAATATGCAGTAGCTGGGTAGCCCTGTGAAAAATGACGTTGTTTGATGAAGGATACAAGAGTGTTCGGCTACGTGTCATAAAGAGGAACACGCCTGCTTGTTGGAAAGTCAATGATTGGTCACGAAATAGGGGTTGGTTCCTTAAGTAAATGAATGCTAAGAGCACAACTCTTAATGTAGTTTAGATTGCCAGTTTCGAGGTTCTGGTACTGCATCGGTAGGCGAGAGGAAACGGCTACACGTTCCTTTACTGATCATATGCACTACCGTACAGATGTACCGCTGGCAAAATTTCTAACTAATTTCAAATTGTTCTTGTTTCCACACGTACTAAGAGTGCGAACCTTTCAGAATTTATGAACTCGACTCCCGACGGAAAGATTACCAAAGCTTAGGTCCTAGTTTCGACGAGTTTGGATCGTCATTAGGCCCGTCATGATTTGACATTGGGTGTGAAATTACGAGAGAAAATGCTCTTGGTCGTTGAACTACTTATGTGTCGATGTTGATAATTGATCATAACAGAATTCATGCTTGATAGAGGCCTTGGTGTAATTGCATTGCACGATTTTTTCACAGATAAAACCCTCCTCCTAGGCATCCGTAAGGTTCACGGAGTCATGGCCCAAGGTGGGTGTAAACACCTTAATTTTTCTTTAGACTCTCCTCTTTTTCACCCTTCACCATCTCCCCTTGTCTCCTTCAACCTGAATTGACTTGATATTTATTTACCTCATTTACATCTTACGTTTAGTTCCAAGTTTCTGTAACTTAAATTTCCTCTCAACGACTCTCCTAATAGTCTATGTACGCGCTCACACACACACACACAGACCAGTCCTAAGTTCCGTCCTTTCCGCTGGCTAATAACAGCCTAGTTGCCCTCTTCCATGTAGCCTTTTTGCTATGATTCTTCGTTTTCATTTTTCCATTCATTCTTTTTCTTGCCTGAGGTTCCCTACTCTGAGTGTCGATCTCATGCATTATATCCCTCTTTCTTGTATCTTAATCTTCCCCTAAGCAGGTGTTGAGGCGCATTGCCCCAGCACCTTAAGGACGACTGCGAATGTTTAGGGCTCTGGATCAGAGTATGTTTAGTGCTAATCCTCCTTTCTGCCACTCATGGAGTGCAACCATATAGCCTGGGCACCTTGAGAGTCTCAATACCTCCAGTGTCACCCTTGCATGCCCTTGACATTCACCGTGTAAAGGACAGTGCTTTTACAAAGAAGCAATCCCAATAACTCTAATCTAATAAAAAAAAAGTTATAACGTGATGCAGCACTAGTTGCTGGTTGGACTTTCGGCGACAGAAGAACACTAACTCCAGCGCGCTAGAAAGCCTCGTCACTCTAATCTAACTGATGATCGTCAAGTTTATCTACGACCCAATAGTAAAAAAGTGTTAAGCTCTATGAATTTTATTGATTTGAAGATTTGAGTTCAGAGTTTTATTTTTTACTTGTGTTCGTCACAGCTATTTTCATAATAATTAAATACTGATACAAAGTGATCTCGTGTTGATACACTGTATCTTATCATACGTCTTAAACTTTTCTCAAAAATGCACATGAATAAGTCATAAAGTGTGCACATTGAATTTGTCAACATTATTTTTAAAGACCATTACCATATGCATTCTTCGTAAATATTGTCCTCGGCCATTTTACGTGTGGGGCCAAAGGGCCGAGTGGCTAGCGTGACCGACTGCAGTACCAGCCTCTAGTGCTGCATGTCGTGAGTTCGAGCCCCGGCAAGGACACGGCGGTCTTTTGGCGGGGATATGGGATGCCTCCTCCCTCTGTGTAAGCCTAACTTAGCCACCCTCTTAATTAGGGGAAACGGCTGTATGCCTGTACATACTTTCGTTTTACGTGTGGTGTATTGTTATAGAGCTGCAAGTGATAACTAAACATCATATAGCTGCAAGTGATTAATAAGCATCATTCTGCTGCAAGTGATTACTAAGCATCATACAGCTGCAAGTGATTACTAAGCATCATATAGCTGCAAGTGATTACTGAGCTTCATACAGCTTCAAGTGATACTAAGCTTCATTCAACTGCAAGTGATTACTAAGCTTCATGCAGCTGCTAGTGATTACTAAGCATCATGCAACTGCAAGTGATTACTAAGCATCATGCAGCTGCAAGTGATTATTAAGCATCATGCAGCTGCTAGTGATTACTAAGCATCATACAGCTGCAAGTGATTACTAAGCATCATACAGCTGCAAGTGATTACTAAACATCATACAGTTGCAAGTAATTACTAAGCATCATACAGCTGCAAATGATTACTGAGCGTCATACTGCTGCAAGTGATTACTAAGCATCGTACAGCTGCAAGTGATTACTAAGCATCATACTGCTGCAAGTGATTACTAAACATCATACAGCTGCAAGTGATTACTAAGCATCATACAGCTGCAAGTGATTACTGAGCGTCATACTGCTGCAAGTGATTACTGAGCATCATACTGCTGCAAGTGATTTCTAAGCATTATACAGCTGCAAGTGATTACTAACCATCATACAGTTGCAAGTAATTACTAAGCATCATACAGCTGCAAGTGTTTACTAAACATCATACAGCTGCAAGTGTTCACTAAACATCATACAGCTGCAAGTGATTACTGAGCATCATACAGCTGCAAGTGATTACTGAGCATCATACTGATGCAAGTGATTACTAAGCATCATACCGCTGCAAGTGAATACTAAGCATCATACTGCTGCAAGTGATTACTAAGCATCATACTGCTGCAAGTGATTACTAAGCATCATACAGCTGCAAATGAATACTAAGCATCATACTGCTGCAAGTAATTACTAAGCATCATACTGCTGCAAGTAATTACTAAGCATCATACTGCTGCAAGTGATTACTAAGCATCATACCGCTGCAAGTGATTACTAAGCATCATACAGCTGCAAGTGAATACTAAGCATCATACTGCTGCAAGTGATTACTAAGCATCATACTGCTGCAAGTGAATACTAAGCATCATACTGCTGCAAGTGATTACTAAGTATCATACTGCTGCAAGTGATTACTAAGCATCATACAGCTGCAAGTGATTGTTAAGCATAACAAATTGGGATTTTTCTTAGGAACGAACAATGAAAAATAATTTTGTTGCTCCACTGTCGTAGTAAGCTCTAATCGAGATTAGACTAGCTATTCAACTTACGGTTTTCCCTGATTAGATAGGCCACACTCGTTAATGTTCCAACGCTTGTTTACTGGCTCTTGCGTCGACGGAGAACTTCATTTTTAATTTCGGGTCACTCCGAAATGGCCATTGATTACCGAAAATAATTCAACTACTTCAACATTTATTTTCCTTCTTTCGATGTTGATCTGTGACGCCTAATGTGTCGAGACCCTCATCCTCCCATTTAACCTTTGACCGCGAGTCTTCCCTCAACAACTCTGAGACAATAATAGCATTGGTGAGAGTAACCCTTGGTGTTACTCCGTCACCATCTTCAGTTATTGGAGAGTGTTCAAGAACTGTAAGCAGGCAGTCTAACCAATTCACTACTGTATTGTTAATAGGTTCTGTAGACCTATTTTTAATGGAGTTGGAACCAATGCCCCTGTTTATTTATGACCTTATGTGTTTTACCAGAACGAAGTAAGATGCTTGCTGTATTTTTATTGGTAAACGTGACGAGATATTTATAATGCGAGGTACATTTTTCCACTGTACAGACACCTTGATAGAAATGCTGTAATATAAATGTCGTCATTTTACTTGCGGAAAACACTAACATTTTATTATCCCTAATTATCAGGATTTTTTCTATCCGCAGAAGAAGTGAGTTTCAAATACTGATTGCTTAATAAGTTATTCCGTTGGAAGGCTCTGACAAAATCATGATGCCGCCTACGTTAAATAATTTGAAAGCTTTTGTGGATTACTGTGGATAAATCTTATGCATAATATGCATTGGATTAATGATAAGGTTTGTACAGTACTACAATTGAAAATAAATACTGAGAGCTATGGAAGATTTTCAAAACAAATTATTTTTTCCCATTATCTTCATACAGTTGAAGTTATCATGGCATGCACTACTTGTTTAGGCCGACTGTTGGGTGAGGAGAAGAAAGAGGGACGCTGACGCTAGATTGGGTAGGCGGTTGTGTGAAAGAAAAATGAGGAAAACAAAACGATGTTCAGGAAGTGGTGGTTGTTACTCTTGCTTACTCCTAGCTTCTTCTGAAGTGAAGAAGCCACAGCCGGGGCTCAGCCCGAGAGCCCGAGTACTCACTGACATGTACATGTTGAAACAAACGCCTCTCCGCAACTAATAAGAATATACACCCTCAAAATTTTCTACGCGTGGACAACTTTTAGACACGCAGGACATCAATCACAAGCCCTCATTCTCCAACCAAATTTTTCAAATCAACACACGAACGTAAATCATCAACCCACTACTAGTCAACCTGGAGTTTCAAATATACTCTAAAGCAACTTCTCCAACCAGCACGTAAGGACTTTGATTTGATTTAAGCCTCATGTCCACCGGAGTTTTGGGGTGGATGGATGATTATTCATTTTATAGATCATTAACACTTTATTTTAGTATTTTATTATTTCTTCTTGCTTGGGCTCTATTATATTTATCTGCCCTTTTTTCATGGTGATAAATTTTGCATTGGTTATTTTTATTATATGCATCGAGGTTGGTTGAGACAAGGTGACCCAGGAAGAGGAGGTCCTCGTGGGATCCGCGGGACTCGGGGACCCGGGGGACTTGGGAGACCAGGTGGATTTGGGGTGGTCCACTTGGATCTTTCTGGGGCCCTTGGGGATACCCTTGAGACCCTTTGGGAGTCTTTTGAGAAACTGTGGGACCCTATAGAGGCCCCTCTGAATCCTGGAACCTCTGCTCCCCCCTCCCAGCGCTGTAAAGCCCATACACAGAAAATTGTTCGTGAGATGCATGAGTATAACAACTAACCATTATAGTTTGCGAATTGCTGGCGCAGAGGGCGGGGGTCGCGTCGAGGCTGGTCAAGGTGCGTCGAGATCAGTCGAATCATGTTGAGGCGAGTCGAGTTGGTCGCGACGAGCCGAAACTGGCCGAAATGATTCGAGACAAACCGAGATGAGCT
>SDVV010032058.1:0-10351 GCA_016164225.1 Gammarus roeselii
CTCTGTATTTTAAAAATAGTTGGGACTGTGTTGACGAATTTCGGGGAATTTGCAAATCCGCATTGTTGCGAAGATCATGCATAGGATTATTTCTAATGAAAAAACTGTTATCAATGTAAGTTAAATGATTCAAAGCTTTGTAGACAAACACTGCAGCGGAAAAGTTAATGATATGACACAGTGGGAGAATGTTCCATTGACAAAAGAGAGGCAACGTGTGGTCACGTCTGCTAGCATGAGATAGTGTTCTGATGACACGCTTTTGACTATTAACGATAGGTCTTAAGTTTGTTTGTAGGTAGACGCATACACGTTTACACAATAGGTCAGAAAAAGGATGAATAAGGCTATCTATAGTACAAAAGCCTTTCAGCAGGAGTGGTAAGACAATTTCTAATTTTGTATAGGATGCCACACGATTTAGATAATTTCCCGGCAACAAATGAGACGTGATTTTTCCAGTTAAGTCTCTGATCTACGATAACACCGAGGAACTTTGTTTTTGCTACATATGCCACCTGTTGACCGTTCAATTCGACTTGTGTGTGAGGAATGGGTATCATCCTACTGGAAAATATCATGACCTGCGTCTTGTCAACATTTAGTGTCAGCTTGTTGGATGTGAACCAGTTTGAAATGTGAACCAATTGATTATTCATATTAGTAATAGTATCATTGAGGTTTTTCCCAGTCGAATAAACTGTAGTATCATCTGCAAAAAGTATAAAGGATAACCTGTTGCTAGTGTTTACAATGTCAATAATATATATAAGGAAGAGCAAAGGACCTAGGATCGACCCTTGCGGAACTCCTATATTTAACGTACTGGCAGATGATGATTGTTTATTCCAAGTCACTAGGTGTTTTCTATCAAGGAGATAACTTTCTATCCAACTCTTATCGATGGAACTAACTCCCTAATGCTGTAATTTTGCAACTAAAATCTTATGATTCACGCAATCAAAAGCTTTACTGAGATCCATAAAAGTTGCAACGGTGACTTTACTACTGTCAAACCAATCTACAACGTCTCCAGCAAATTTCAATAAGGCATGCTCTGTATTCCTGAAAGCTTGAAAACCAAATTGATTTTGGCTAAGTAGGTTATTTGAGACAAAATGAGTACATAGTCTAGAATATTATATTTTTTCATAAACTTTGCTTAAGACGGGAAGGACTGATATTGAGCGATAATTTTTTGTCTGTTTTGCTTTTACTTTTATATATTGGACTAATTTTAGCGATTTTGAGTGCATCAGGAAAAACCCCTTGCAGGAGAGACTTATTGATAAGTTGGGTCAAGGGAGCTACAATAGTCCCAGATATAGCTTTAATGCCATTGGTTGGGATGTTATCCCAGTCAACGCTGTAACTATTTTTTAAATTATTAATGATTGAATTAACTTCGTTTGAGTCGGTAGGGTTAAAGATTGGCTGTTCTGGAATAGCATTCTCTAAATAATGTTCAAAAGGGATGTTGTTGCTAATAATTGATTCACTTAGAGTATTGGGAATACTATTGAAGTAATTATTGAAAGCATTTGAAATCGTTTGAGGATCAGTGATGACTTCATCATCAATAATAATTGAATCCGGATTACTCTGTTTGTTTTTTCCGAGAAGGTTGCTTATGATTTTCCAGACTTTTTTGCTATTTCCTTGAAAGGTCTCTACCAAATTTTGGATATAGTTTTCACGAGCAATATTTGTCAGTTTAGTGAACGCATTTTTGTATCGTTTAAATTCATCTCTACGAGTGATGGGATGCCTTTTGTATCCACGGTACAGTCTGTCCTTCTCTTTTTGTGAGGCAAGTAAACCAGGTGTCATCCACGGATTCTTAGCTTGTTTGTAGCTGAGCTCTTTAGTTGTAAGCAGAAAATGCACCTCGAACAGTTCAATTAATATACTATGGAACTGCGTGGAAGCATCGTTTGAGTTTACTGGGGATAGTATCTCATTAAAGTCGTACGCTCCCAGCGCCTCTTTAAAGCTTTGAATGTTACGGTCGCTATATTTACGATAGGTAATTATAGTCGGTTTACTGGGTTCGTGAGAATTTGGTTTCGTATGAAAATTGGGTAATGGTCGGAGACATCGGAAATGATCACAGCTGCACGTGTTACACTATTAACATAGTTGGTAAAAAATGTTATCTATTAATGTTGCGGATTCAGCAGCTGTACGCGTGGGTTAATTAATTAATGGGTACAGACCATGCGAAAGGAAATTATTTCAAAAGTCAGCAACTAAATTCGATCTATAGCAACTAAATTCGATCTATTTTCTGAGCCCCATGTGTTGGCGGTTTTCCCAATCCTATGTATTTCGTAATTTTCCCAACCCCATGTATTTCGTGATCGCCCCACCCCATGTATTTCGTGCCAGGCATTCCTGATTCTTACCCCAAATAAGATGTTGACTGTCGTTCATTGATTATTATATTATAATTTATAATCTGTCGCATGAAATCAGAACCAGCAGCGAATTTCAAATTGAATTTTTGTTTACGTTAATTCAAATTGTGTTTACGGCAATAAATTTTTATGAGTACTATTTGAAAATTGAAAACCCATTGCCAGATGATTGAAATAAGAGATTTAATAATAATTTAATAATTAAACTAATTGTCATCCATATATGTAGGTATGCATGTGCACATATGAATGTGTATTATACCGATTGTCATCCATACATGTAGTTAGGAGTGTGCGCATATGAATGTGTATTATACTGATTGTTCATCTATATATGTAGGTATGTATGAACACATAGGAATGTGTGTTATACTAATTTCCATCCATATATGTAGGTAGGTGTGTGCACATTTGAATGTGTATTATACTGATTGTCATCCATATATGTGGGGTGTGTGCACATTTGAATGTGCATTTGTATGTGTACATGTATGCTGGTATATTATGAATTCCATTCAGTTCCATGAAGGCGAGTCAGCAGCACACTAGAGATGAGCTGCGATGTATTCATTTTGGATTTATCAATCCCATGCTCATGTGTTTTTTATAAGATTTTCAATAGCATATATTGTGAATCATGTTTTGCAACATGAAGTAGCTACAAACCGGCCGCCGACAGAAGATGTGCTGTCACAAATTCACTTTATCTCTCAATTCGCTAATTCAAATAGCGCATATGAAAACTAAGTTCGATGTATTATACCTAAGTATTGAAAACCCATTGCTAGACGGTGAAAATAAATTATTTAATAATAATAATAATTGTATGAATGCAATTATATCAGTTACAAACGTCATTCCTAAAGCATTTCCATTTAACCAAAGTAACTTTGGTTAAAAACACTAATCATTGGTTTAGAGGCACTTTTTTACGTATGTCACCTACAGTATAAAACGCAGCTCTTGACATTTGGTGACAGCAAAATTGTTACAGTAGATTTGACTTGGTTAAAACGTTTATGACAGTTAAACACAACACTCTACACACAAAATATTTGCAATAGACATTGAAAGTTTGGTATTGGATTTCAAAATAAAAATAACATCATCAAAATAACTGAGAATAATTTAACATTGACGTGTAGAGCTTTTGAAATTATATAATTAGGCCTTATTCAAAGTTGCAAACTTGCACATAGTAGAGACTAGAAACAAAATATAACGATGAATTTGAAAAATGTATGAGATCGTTCGTGCTCAAGATATATATACTGTAATTCTTTCGGATATTAATTTTTATTAAGTATCTATACTACACACGTCATCGCTCCGCAACAATTCTGCAAGTGCTCATTTCCTTCATAAAATCATTATTTACGTTCCGTAAAATTTCAATCGTCCCTCATTTTTTTAACGACAGAATATGATAAACAATTTTAGTTCAGTATTTTAAAATACCTTTAGCAAAACGTGGTGCACCAAGGCATCTCCCATTCTAGTTAATTTTTTTCACAGAATATTCGGGGCCTATTCAAGCACCCTCTGCAAATATCATCAAATAACAAATTTTGGAAAAGACTTGTTGCAGATTCAAATGAATGCCCAAAGAACCATTGATCAAATTATTGAAAAAATTTGAATGGAAGTCAATCCTATTGCATGCCATTATATCGAACATTTAATAAAAAAGGAAAAGATTATCAGAATATCACAACATAACTCCATGTGTTGATATACTTCATATTTGTAAAAAAATTGTTGGTCGTACTTCCAATATTGAACTTCAAAGTTTTTAATGTTCAGAAGTGTTCAAGAACCGCCAGCAAGAACTGTTAAACAATGAAATAGAAAATACAAAGAAACTTTAATAGAATCTAACAGGACAGAAAGAAGGATCGGAAAGAAATGTACGGAGCAGGATACCGCTCTTCGATTTCTCTTTTGCTTCAAGAGTCAAGTCGCCTTGATCATGGAGGAGAAAATTACAAGCATTCGGAAACACACCAATGAAATCTGCAGCATTTGGGACTGGATACCAGCACTAAAATCATCGCTGATGAAGAGATTGTTAATCCTTCAAATTACAAGTGGAGTGATGAAGAAAGTAGGTTTTGAGTTTTGTTTATCCTTCAGAGTTCCCATATTCAAAATAAAGAGAATGAGACATTTTGTTGCATTTGGAAGACTCTGTCACGTGGTGAAACATTTCACTTATCACTTATCGCTACATCTACAACAAACACTTCATCAACAAAAAACAGTTTTTTAGATGGCCAACTGTAAAAAGAAGGCACAACAATAAACAACAGCAGAACAAGTGTAAACAACTCCAGCTGAAAAAAGAACAGCCATGCTTGATTTTTAGGGTGTGAGCTCGTGGATTTTGCCGATGAAAAGGGGCTCATCACAAAGACAGTTAAAGTCCCACATTGCTGCTGAAGCCAAAGGTAGTTTAGGGTCATAGTCTTTGCATCGGGGATTAGTCGTTACAAGTCCTTCTATGAACAACTTCACGCATCAGGATCAGCACCAGGACTTGTAGGCTTTCCTAAAATCTACACATTTGACAGCCCTCTTCGTGCAGTGGTTTCGATTATAAAAACATCCAATTATCAGCTACCAAAATTCCTCGTCCTCGGCATTGGTACACTTACAAGAAAAGATAGCACCATTGGAAATTCATATTAATTTGTATAGAACAAACGACCTTACTCTGCCATCCGACTGTTTCATGGAAATTTTTGACGCAAAGTCACTCTTCACTAACGTTCCCCTCATAGAAACCTGCAACATCTTCACGGACGGACTCTATTAAGGCACGGACACAGCGCTTTACTTCACCAAAGATCAATTCCCCAAGCTCCTGATGCTGGAGCTGAATCTGTGTTTCTATTCAAAAGCGGAGCGATGCCGCAACACTGTTTTTATATTGTTGAAATGATAAACGGTGGAAACAGAAGACAACAAAAAATCATAATTACTGTACACTTTAATAACGCGTGTAAACGTATACCAGAAACCTTCGTACACAGCATTAGACATGAATAATTTCAGTTTCGCCTCCGAAATACTCAAAATGAATTCCATCCGAGCTCTCTTAAACAAATAATATAAAATTTGTTACGGTAACGACAATCTTCACGTAGAATTTGAAACATTGAGAAGATATTTCATTTTGTTTGACTCAATCTTAGACTCTTTCTTGAATACAAAACGTAATCATGCAACAGTAACACTTAGGTCACAAAAATGATCACGTAGTACATGAAAAGTAATTTTTTAACGAATCGGCATCATACAAATGAGTGAACTTTTTACAGAGATCACTTCAACAAGGTTACAATCACATCGAGTTTCAATTCGCATTCACTAATTCTTTTTCACTGCGGTCATTTTTCAGACATAAAGATAAGCTCTCAGAAAAAAAAAATCTTTAATGCGGTACTGTTCGAGCTGCAATGCAAGATGCATAGGTTCTCCAGTAAGACACTCTTTTTCTAGGGTGCAAGAACATTTAAGCAACCCCATCCGGACGTTTAGACCTATCACTAATCCATTATTCACAATCACTGCGCCCATCCCATACGCCAAGCCAAGATAAACGTACTCAAAATATGAAAGAATCAATGCATATCCAACACACTTCACCTTCACCCAGTGCTGACAGGGCGGCACATGTACATTTATGCACACAGAAGGATATGATTACTTTGTAATGCTGAGTACGCAGAAATTTTGTAAATATTTTTTTTTAGTATTTTTGAAACCATGTTTGCAGCCCATACCAATAGTCTTTTCGAGTATATTTCATGAAGCGGCTTTGAAAAAACATCGTTCAAAATTTCCAGTAATGAAAGAAACAGTGCTTTCTAAAACTTGTACTCATCATATTTCTTGCCCTATCATTTATTTCAATTGTGAGATTTCCACGAAATGTAAACATCCGGTGCACTGACGAGTGTAATGAGCTGTAGGAAATTGGGTTAGGACAGCAAGTTAGGGTTGTATGAAAGAGCATTTTTTCCAACTGTGCTCGAGGCTGGGACAAGTATGTCAGATCGAGGCCTCACCAGTCTCTTTGAAGGTGTTGGCTCAAATCTCACCGCTGCCATCTGTGTTACTTACTTTTATTTTAAGTCTACTAATTTTACACTCTTTGTCAGAGGAAAATGATACACGTGGTTATGGAATTGTTTAAATTGAGGAAGATGTGTAACAACATTAACAACATGTGGGGTATATTAAAGTGTGTCTATATCACATTTTGAGGGTACCATAATTAGAACCATATGTAAACAATATTTGAAATATATTATAGTTGAAACCACCCACACTGGGGGATAAAAACAAACCAAAACCTTTAAACTCATGAAGAAAGGAGAAACATGGAACAGAAATGGATAGACTGCATGTATACTAGCATAAAGAAACAACAAGAAATACTTGTAACAAGGCATATAACCAACACTATAAGAAAAAATTACAAGGGTAACCAAACGAATTTGAATAACTAGGCTTAGTCAATGCCCTGAAGAGCACCCATCCCACCATGCGGTCTGAAGACGCGGATACACATTTGTTACGCGTGTCAGACAGCTCCCCATCACGTTCTCAAGAAGGCTGTTAAGAGATTGCATTCGTTCGTCAGATATTGGTATGCTTCTCCCTATGAAAGGAATAACCAAGAAGGAATATTATGTTGTGTAGCTTTAGGTCATCGTGGTGATTTATTATTTTGGAACACATGAATATAATTTGACGCCTCAAGTAGTGAAACTTGTTAATGTTTACAGTGTTCAATATAATAGATGGTGTCGTTTCAAGGAGTTTACAGTGTTCAATATAATAGATGGTGTCGTTACAAGAAGTTTACAGTGTTCAATATAATAGATGGTGTCGTTACAAGGAGTTTACAGTGTTCAATATAATAGATGGTGTCGTTACAAGGAGTTTACAGTGTTCAATATAATAGATGGTGTCGTTACAAGGAGTTCACAGTGTTCAATATAATAGATGGTGTCGTTACCAGGAGTTTACAGTGTTCAATAAAATAATGACGTCGTCACAAGGAGTCTTCATTTCATCTACTATCAAAAGTTAGAATGATCCTAGAATATTCTCAATTGATCATTGAAATATTTCACTGCAGTTGGTCTTTAAGGGACACTCGACCGCAAGTAAAATTATTCATGGTTTGGCGAGCTAAGGGTTCAATTGTAAGCGTGCCAACTCCTGCCCCAGCCAATACGTCACGTGAAAATAATGCACAGAGGCATTTTATTTCTCACACAAGTAACGATCGCCGATATAATGACACTCGACGAGAAAGAAACAAAAAATACACTTCACTCTGCTGTAGTTTATTTCAAGTTGTGTACTTATTGGGCAATTAAAGTGTTAGGAAACTCTTTGAAAATATCCTCTGTTCACATCAAAATAAAAAGTTTTTTATGTTTCTAAAATGTTAGTATTTGATGTTGACGAACAGTTTATGATTATAACTATTTGTCAACATGATCGGCCTAACGCGATTTAGTATATCTAGCTGCCTAAAGTCTTTTTTTTAACTTTGACGCAGCATAAGGCAAAGTATGAAGTTCATCAAATCGGGAGTAAAATTTAATAGAGTACATGGATACATGTCAGGACTTCCTCCCGCACCTGCCTGATATTAAACTATTGTTTGACAAGAACTGGAGTAGCAAACTGTAAAGGTCATGAATACAGATCAGGTCTTTCAACCACACCTGCCTGATAGTATACAATTGGTTGACAATAACTGGAATAGAAAACAGTAGGTTTCATGGATACAGACCAGATCTTTCTACCACACCTGCCTGATATTATTTTATTGCTTGACAAGAACTGGAGTAGAAAACGGTAGGGTACATGGATACAGACCCGGTCTTCCTACCACACCTGCGTGACACCATATTATCGTTTGACAAGAACTGGAGTAGAAAACGACGGAATGGAACGCTTCTTTCCGGATTGAAGGTGGGTTGAGGCACGATGATTATTTGGATAATTACTACACCAGCGTTCAAAAATGGAATACAACCCCAATTACAACACCAATAACTACACCAATATAACCCAAATTACAACACCAATTACAACATCAATTACAACACTAATAACTACACAAAGTATAACCCTAATTACAACACCAATTACAACACAAATTACCACACCAATTGCAACACCAATTGCAACACCAGTATAAACATCAATACCAACACCAATAACGTAGGGTGCTATAGATTGAAACAAATCATAGTCATCAATAAGATTTTAATTCCATTTTTCAATTCCGGCAAAGGAAAAATTTGTTGAGTCATATGAAATAAATAATACATGAATAAAATTCTTC
Source organism: Gammarus roeselii (assembly GCA_016164225.1). Taxonomy (NCBI): domain Eukaryota; kingdom Metazoa; phylum Arthropoda; class Malacostraca; order Amphipoda; family Gammaridae; genus Gammarus; species Gammarus roeselii. Next base: position 8,791 of record SDVV010032058.1, read on the forward strand.
CCTCATACACTAAACGATACGGCATTTGTTCTTGCAGCGAATTAAAAAATACTTGATCATGTGAACTAAATTTACTATACGAATGATGATAAGCTAAGGGCAACAAATCAGGTTAAGTAACAATAATGCGTACATCACGACTTTCATAGCTGAACGGAAGTATGCGTAAGTACGCGACCAAGGAACTGTCAATGTGAGCTGAAAGTACGCAATGACTATGACATAAAGTACTACGATCGGACATAGAATATTTTTTATGAAACAATTCATAGGAAGTGTGAGTTAGAGAGCTCGTACACAAAGAACTTGTACACAGTGAGCTTGTACACAGAGAGCGTGTACACAAACGGTGTGGCATTATTGTATGACCTTAAATCTATTCATGAATATGCGGAAATTCTAAAATACGTGTGATGAGGAGCCAAAACCATCAAATTAGTTTAAGAAACGTTATAACGCGCACCACATCTTGTAACCAATAAAGGGACCGAGTGTGTACTTTGGCGTGCATCTTACATACCTAGATAAATAGAACACCAGCCTTTATCGGCACATGAAGCATACAAATTAAGTATGAGAGCACACTTAAAGTACGCAATGAATGTGCACTATTTTCTGATGACACAAAACATAGCGATCAAACAATATATATTTTTATATAAATATTGGTTGATTATCCGCCTTATACATTGAGTAGTATAGGTTGTCTGGTTATGTTTAGGTCTATGTGAGTTAGAGACCCACCGTCATACATGGCTATGTAATCCTGGGCGGCATAACTTAAGTGAATACTTTAGAGAAGATTCCCAGTCGTCACGTGACGATGAATTACTTGCTTCACGGAAGTACATAAATTCGAATGGGGGAACAAACAAATTTTACTATAAGCTTAACCATCGGGGCAAAGACAAACAAAGCTAGAAGAAATACACGGACCACGAATAGAGTACGAAAATTGTGCAATAATACAAACTATTGTTTGTTTCTCCTTGATAACAAAGAGAATTGCTTTCAGGACCATAACCATTTAATGCCAAAGGATCAGAACGAGTTATTATTATTATTCCTAATAAATCGTTTATTTCCATCGTCTGGCAATGGGTTTTAAATTTTTAATAAATAACTCCGTTTCCACTGCGCTATTTGAATTAACGAAACGAAAGTTCAATTTGAATTCGTCGCGGCTCATCTCTAGGGGCCGCCGGTTCGGAATACATGGAGCGAAATATTATTTACAATAGTATCATCATCAGTGCACACACAGAAAATGTATATTTTGATAAAATAATCACGACTACATAGCGTTGGAAAAACCAGTGACACGCGGGGTTGAAAAATAAGAAATACATCGCGGGATAAATAACAAAATACATAGGTGTGGAAAATAACAAGTACATGAGTAGTAGTAAGTACTCCGTATGACGGATTTTGTCCGGTCTACGGGAATTTGCACATAACATTTAAGCGGGGTAGGACGCGATGCATGCACCTTGACTCACCGAGCATACGGGGTAAGCGTAGCGGGGGAGGGCGGGGGGCAGAGGGTTCCTGAACTGGTTTA
>SDVV010032059.1:0-11473 GCA_016164225.1 Gammarus roeselii
GCTTATTTTTCTAGAAAATAATGGTCTAATGTAATGCTTGCATCTGTCTCGACATATTAAAAAGTGGAGAGTAGAGGATGTCCTCCAACAATGTCCATCGGTTGGTCCTTACTCTTCAACCCTAGTTTTAAGTTAATATTAAATTCACCCAGGTAGCAAATGTTGTCTTCAGAATAGCTCACGCTGACGAAGACTTGGTACGTATCATCTGTGTATTCTGATACTTCTGTTATTTTGTCAACATGTCATTATACCTAAATAAATTTTAAATCCTTAATCCTTAATCCTCGCCTTCACTCTCTTGCTCATCTCCACCGCTATTCTCGCCCTCACTCTCTTGTTTTTCGCGGTTCTGCGCCGTGAAGAAATCCGTTTCCATTGATGGCAGACTCAGTGCAAGGCAAGCACGTTGTTCCTGGTTCTGCACTGAGAAGATATCAGTTTCCCTAGAGGGCAGACTCAGTACAAGGCAAAGAGAATGTTCGTGGCTCCTGCGCCGAGAAGAAATCGGTGTCCCTTGAGATGCAAGCCAGTGCAAGGCAAGCACGTTGTTCCCGGTTCCGCACCGAGACGAGATCAGTTTTCCTTGAGGGCAGACTCATTGCAAGACAAGCAGTTCTGCGCCGTGAACAGATCAGTTCGCCTTGAGATGCAACTCAGTGCAAGGCAAGCACGTTGTTCGCGGGTCCTGCACCGTGAAGCAATCAGTTTCCCTTGATGGCAGACTCAGTACAAGGCGAGCCCGTTGTTCGCGGTTGTGCACAGCAAAGAAATCAGTTTCCCTTGATAACAGACTCAGTACAAGGCAAAGAGAATGTTCGCGGTTCTGCCCCGTGAAGTAATCGGTTTATCTTGAGATGCAACTCAGTGCAAGGCACGCACGTTGTTCGCGGTTCTGCGCCGTGAAGAGATCAGTTTTTTTCTTGAGGGCAGACTCAGTGCAAGGCAAGCACGTTGTTCGAGGGTCCTGCACCTAGAAGATATCAGTTTCCCTAGAGGGCAGACTCAGAGTAAGGCAAGCACGTTGTTCGTGGTTCTGCGCCGTGAAGAGATCAGTTTCCCTTGAGATGATGCAACCCAGTGCAAGGCAAGCACGTTGTTCGCGGGTCCTGCACCGTGAAGAACAACGGTTTGCCTAGAGAACAGACTCAGTACAAGTCGAAGAGAATGTTTCCGGGTCCTGCACCGAGAAGCAATCAGTGTCCCTTGAGATGCAAGCCAGTGCAGGAGGGATAGTGCATCCGAGCGAGTGCGGACACAAGTTTTTTTCCGTCATTAGAATGGCTTGGTGGAAGGATATATTGTAGTGCTACTCCTGTTCTACAAGAAGAGACTAGCAAATACTGACACTTTGGAGCTTAATAACTTTTGAACGGCTGCTCAGAATGTTTTGGTATTTCAATATGTTGTAGCACCACTCTTTACGTGTCAAACGCAGTTTTTATTTCTTCTGTGTAACTTCTGGATGGGTCATGCTAAGCGATTCCGCAAAGTGAAAAACTCGGAAATTCCTGAAATTAAAAATTCAACCTTGAATAACTTTTGAACTGTTGGTAACACGGTTTTGGAATGCAAATATCTTAAAGAGCTGCGCTGTGGCTTTCGAACGCACTCTTTGTTTTGCCTGAGAAACTACTGGTTAGCTAACGCTAAGCGATTGAAGATGGTCAGAAACGGGAAAAAAGATTTTAGAAAAGTTTGACTTTCAATAACTTACAAACCAAGCTGCATAATGCTAAAAGACACGAGTTAAAAGTTATTGCGCTACTCTTTTTATATTTAACCCTTTTGTTTAATTTGAATTTGATCTACTGGATCGCTCACAGTATATGAAAGAAATAAGAAAAAAAAAATGAAAATCTCATTTTTGTCCAACTTTGAGAGCTAATAACTTTTACCCCCGTCATTTAATTAGCTTGGTGGAACGCTAAAAAGTATTCCCATTTTTTTCTACAAGAAACTATTTCCATTTGTCTCTAGCCCGTCTGTGTGGCCCATGGTAAGCGTTTCCGCAAAAGCAAAATTAAGATTTTCGGGGAGGTTTCGTCCGAAAGTCTTGGGGATATTCACCAACGATTTCAAGGTGCAAAATAGTGAAACTTTCGAGCTTGATAACTTCTGAACGGCTGGCCAGAATGTCTTGGCGTGCAAATATGTTGTAGAACCACTCATGGTCTGTAGAACGCACGATTGTTTTCTCCTCTGCAATCTCTGAATGTCTCACGCTAAGTGTTTCCGCAAGGTGAAAAACTCGGAAATTTCTGAAATCCACGTTTCAACCCTTATTAACTTTTGAACCGCTAGTTAGAATGATGCGGTATACAAATATGTTAGAGAGCTACGCAAGGGCTTTCGAACGCACACATATTTTTTTCTGAGAGACTACTGGTTGGCTCACGCTAAGCTCTGGAAAACGGGTAAAACTGCAAAAATCAAAAATTTACCAACTTTGACTTGGAATACCTTTTGAAAAAAGCTGCAGAATGCTAAGAGACACGAGTACTAAGTTGTTTTTCTACTCTTCTTCTGTACTTTTGATGTCTTGGATGAAATTTTTGCTCACGGGATTGCCCACAATAATGAAAATCAATAAAAGTAAATTAACAAATTTGATTTTTGCTCTACTTTGAGAGCTAGTAACTCTTACCCCCATCATCCAATTGACTTGGTCGATCAATATCAATTAGTCCTTTTCTTTTTCTACAAGAAACTTGTTTTCGATTGTCTCTAGCAGGCCTTGGTGGCTCACGGTAAGCGTTTCCGCAAAAGCATAGTTTCGTTTTTTGAGGAGGTTTCGTCCGAAAGTCTTGGGTAATTTCGCTCATAATTTCAATGTGAAAAATTTGGAAACTTTGGAGCTTGATAACTTCTGAACGACTGGCCAAAATATTTTGGTGTGGAAATATGTTGTAGCACCACTTTTTACCTGTCGAAAGAACACTTTGTTTCTTTTCAGAAACTTTTGGATGACGCACGCTAAGCGTTTTCGCAAAGTAAAAAACACAAAAAAAAACAAAATCCAAAATTCAACCTTTAATAACTTCTGAACCGCTGCTCAGAATGTTTTGGGAAGCGGATATACTATAGAACTGCAGAGTGGCTTTCGAACGCACTCTTTGTTTTTTTTCTGAGAGACTACTGGTTGGCTCACGCTAAGCTCTTGAAAATGGTAAAAACTGGAAAAATCAAAAATTGAACAACTTTGACTTCGAATAACTTTTGAACCAAGCTGCAGATTGCTAAGAAACACTAACTACAAGTTGTTGTGCTACTCTGTGTCTGTACTTTTGTTGTTTTGGATTGAATTTTTGCTCACAAGATCGCCCACAATAATGAAACCCAAAAAAATGAAGAAAAAAGTCCTTCCTGCTCAACTTTGAGAGCTAATAACTTTCACCCATGTCGTCCAATTAACTTGATAGATCAATATAAAGTAGTCCCACTCTTTTTCTACAAGAAACTTTTTTTTATTGTCTCTAGCATGCCTGGGTGGCTCACGGTAAGCGTTTCCGCAGAAGCATAATTTCGATTTTCGGGGAAGTTCCGCCCGAAAGTCTTTGGGAATTTCGCCCATGATTTCAAGGTGAAAAATAGGGAAACTTTGGAGCTTGATAACTTCTGAATGGCTGGTCAGAATGTTTCAGGTTTCAATATGTTGTAGCACCACTCTTTATCTGTCTAACGCACACTTTGTTTCTTCTCTGCAACTTTTGGAGGTTTCCGCAAAGGGAAAAAATCCAAAATTTCCTTAATATAAAATGCAACCTTTAATAACTTTTGAACCGCTGCTTAGTAAGGTTTGGGGTGGAAATATGTTAGAGAGCTCTGCAATGGCTTTCAAACACACTTATAAGTTTTCTGAGAGACTACTGGTTGGCTCACGCTTAGCTCTTGAAAATGGTACGAACTGAAAAAAATCAAAATTGAACAAATTAGACTTCGAATAACTTTTGAACCAAGCTGCAGAATGCTAAAAAACACGAATTATAAGTTGTTGTGCTACTCCTCTCCTGAACTTTTGTCATTTTGGTTTAAATTTTTGCACACCTGATCGCCCACATTATTGAAAACCAAAAAAATAAAATTGAAAATTTGAATTTCAACCCAAATTTGAAAATTAATAACTTTTTTCTCCGCGTGCAATAAGGTTTGGGGGAACAATATTAGGTAGTCCTACTCTTCCTCAACAAGAAACTTTTTTCGATTACCTCTAGCACGTCTGGGTAGCTCACGCTATGCGTTTCCGCAAAAGCATAATTTCGATTTTCTCGGAAAAATGCAAGAACCTACACTAGCGAATATTAGCAAAACTTTGGAGCTTAATAACTCAACCTGTCCAATGCACATTTTGTTTCTTCTCGGCAACTTCTGGATGGCTAAAGCTAAGCGATGCCAATAAGTGAAAAAAAATGAAAATTTCAAAAATCGAAAATTCAACCTTTAATAACTTTTGAACCGCTGGTCAATGAGGTTTGGGGTTTAATTATATTTTGAAAAGTACGCAAGGGTTTTTGAACACACACATTGTTTTTCAAATGAGACTGCTGAATCACTCACGCTAAGCCTTGGAAAAAGGCAAAAAATGAAGAAGAAACAGATCAACTTTGACTTCGAATAACTTTTGAACCAAGCTGCAGAATGCTAACAGACACGAATTATAAGTTGTTGTGCTACTCATTTTCTGTTGAACCCTTTAATTGGATCAAATTTTTACCCACGGGGTCGCCCACAATATCAAAAACTAAAAATTGAACTCAATTTTCATTTTAGCACAACTTTGAAAATTATTAACTTTTTTCTCCGCGTGCAATAAAGTTTGTGAAAACAAAATATAGTAGTCCCACTCTTTCTCTACAATAAACTTCTTTCCGACTGTCTTTAGCATGTCTGAGTGGCTCACGCTATGCGTTTCCGCAAAAGCTAAATTTCGATTTTTCCGAAAAACCGGCCAAGTCCATAAATACATGATGAACATAATAGCGAATATTCGCAAAACTTTGCAGCCTAATAACTTTTGAACGGCTGCTCAGAATGTTTTGGGGTTACAATATGCTGTAGCACCATTTTTTACTGTCTAACGCACACTTTGTTTTTCTTTGCAACTTCTGGATTGCTAACGCTAAGCGATTTTAAAAAGTGAAAAAAAATCTAAAATTTCAGAAGTCGAAAATTCAACCTTTAATAACTTTTGAACCGCTGGTCAATAAGGTTATAGGTATTTCTAACGCACACAGACGGCTTGATCGCTTACGCTGAACCTTTGAAATAAGTGAAAATTGGAGAGAAAAAAGACCAACTTTGACTTCAAATAACTTTTAAACGAAGCTGCAAAAATCTATATGACATGAGTTCAAATTTGTTCTCCAATTTTTTTTCTGTTGAAATTTTTTGAACGAATTTGAATTTCGCTTACGGGATTGTCTACTATTTCAAAAATCAAAAAGTCAAAAATCTAAAATTCCACTTTTGCCTGACTTTGAGAGTCAATAACTTTGTTTTCCGCGTGCAAAATGGTTTGAGGGAACAATATGTTGTAGCCTTACTCTTCTTCTATGAGAAACTTTTTTTCGATTGTCTCTAGTATGTCTGGGTGGCCAACGCTAAGCGTTCCCATCCAAGTAAAATTTCAGAATTTTCGCCTGCCCGGGGGAACGGATCGCCGTGGCAGTGTCCATTACACTCGGGGGCATCAGCCATGATGTCCCCTTGTGTTTCTGCATAAAAAAAATCAGTGATTTTTCCATATTCAACATGGTCGAAGACATCATCATTCCCCCTACGGCTCGACCGCCACCTGATCAAACCTGCCTGCGTCGGTCTGCTCCCACGATTCATCACTCCCCCTACGGCTGACAGTTTCCTGATCACCTCTGCCTTCGTCGTTTTGCGCCGTCAAAAACACCACTTGCCCTACTACCGAACACGCTCTGATCACTTAGTGCTTCGTTGCTCTACTCCGTGAAAAATTGCAAAGTGACTGATAGTCACCCGCAGTGTATCGGCATGTAGTATATACAGGATAGGGGTCCTCCGTGAGAACAAATTTTTGGGGGAAACGTTAGTTTTCACGGAACATCGATCTTGGTTCATAGGGCAAGTGGACATGGTTCACGGTGCGGATGCAAGAAGAAAGTCACTTCGTCTAGAGTTGCAATAGCTTTAGGGCAAATGAAAAACTTACACAACGCGAAACTGTGAACAAAGTCACTTCCCGACAACGATTCTGGCTCGTAGGGCAAGGGGACATGGTTGACGGTGCGGGATCAGCAATAAAGTCACTTCCCTGGAGGTGCAATGGCTATAAGGCAAATGGAAAACACTCACGGCTCGGCTCCCATGGACAAGGTTACTCCCCTACAACGATCTCGGCTCGTAGGGGAAGTAGACAGAGTTCACGGAACTTGTGCAGGATTTCCCTTGGAGGTGCAATGGCTGTAGGGCAAATGGAAAACGGACTTGGCGCGGCGCCGTGAATAAAGTCATTTCCCTACAACGATCTTGGCTCGTAGGGCAAGTGGACATATTTCACGGTGCGGATATTTGAAGGAAGTCACTTCGTCTAGAGGTGCAATAGCTATAGGGCAAATGAAAAACTTACACGGCGCGGCGCTGTGAACAAAGTCACTTCCCTACAACGAACTTGGCTCGTAGGGCAAGTAGACATAGTTCACGGTGCAGATGGCCGAAGGAAGTCACTTCCCTTGGAGGTGCAATATCTATAAAGCAAATGGAAAACGGACAATCCGTAGCGCTGTGAGCAAAGTCACTTCCCTACAATGATCTTGACTCGTAGGGCAAGTGGACATAGTTCACGATGCGGATCCACGAAGGAAGTCACTTCCCTTGGAGGTGCAACGTCTATAAGGCAAATGAAAAACACTCACGGCTCGGCTCCTATGAACAATGTTACTCCTCTACAACGATCTCGGCTCGTAGGGAAAGTAGACAGTTTAAGGAGCTTGTGCAGGAATTCCCTTGGAGGTGCAATGGCTATGGGACAAATGAAAACGGACTTGGCGCGACGCCGTGAGCAAAGTCACTTAACTACAACGATCTTGACATGTAGGACAAGTGGACATAGCACGGTGCGAATGCATGAAGGAAGTCTCTTCGTCTAGTAGTGCAATAGCTATAGTGCAAATGAAAAACTTACACGGCGCGGCGCTGTGAACAAAGTCCCTTCCCAACAACGATCCTGGCTCGTAAGGCAAGTGGACATGGTTTACGGTGCGGGTACAGGAATAAAGTCAATTCCCTGGAGGTGCAATGGCTATAAGGCAAATGGAAAACACTCACGGCTCGGCTCCCATGGGGAAGGTTACTCCCCTACAACGATCTCGGCTCGTAGGGGAAGTAGACAGAGTTCACGGAACTTGTGCAGGATTTCCCTTGGAGGTGCAATGGCTGTAGGGCAAATGGAAAACGGACTTGGCGCGGCGCCGTGAATAAAGTCATTTCCCTACAACGATCTTGGCTCGTAGGGCAAGTGGACATATTTCACGGTGCGGATATTTGGAGGAAGTCACTTCGTCAAGAGGTGCAATAGCTATAGGGCAAATGAAAAACTTACACGGCGCGGCGCTGTGAACAAAGTCACTTCCCTACAACGAACTTGGCTCGTAGGGCAAGTAGACATAGTTCACGGTGCAGATGGACGAAGGAAGTCACTTCCCTTGGAGGTGCAATATCTATAAAGCAAATGGAAAACGGACAATCCGTGGCGCTGTGAGCAAAGTCACTTCCCTACAATGATCTTGACTCGTATGGCAAGTGGACATAGTTCACGATGCGGATCCACGAAGGAAGTCACTTCCCTTGGAGGTGCAACGTCTATAAGGCAAATGAAAAACACTCACGGCTCGGCTCCTATGAACAAAGTTACTCCTCTACAACGATCTCTGCTCGTAGGGAAAGTAGACAGAGTTTAAGGAGCTTGTGCAGGAATTCCCTTGGAGGTGCAATGGCTATGGGACAAATGAAAACGGACTTGGCGCGACGCCGTGAGCAAAGTCACTTAACTACAACGATCTTGACTTGTAGGACAAGTGGACATAGCACGGTGCGAATGCATGAAGGAAGTCTCTTTGTCTAGTAGTGCAATAGCTATAGGGCAAATGAAAAACTTACACGGCGCGGCGCTGTGAACAAAGTCCCTTCCCAACAACGATCCTGGCTCGTAAGGCAAGTGGACATGGTTTACGGTGCGGGTACAGGAATGAAAACACTTCCCTTGGAGGTATAATAGCTATAAGGCAAATGGAAAACACTCACGGCTCGGTTCCCATGAACAATGTTACTCTTCTCCAACGATCTTGGCACGTAGGAGAAGTGGACAGACTTCCTGAGCTTGAGCAGTAATTCCCTCGGAGGTGCCATGACTGTAGGGCGAATGGGACACAGACTTGGAGCGACGCCGTGAACAAAGTCACTTCCCTACAACGATCTTGGCTCGTAGGGCAAGTGGACATGGTTCACGGTGCGGATGGACGAAGGAAGTCACTTCCCTAGGAGGTGTAATGGCAATAAGGCAAATGGTAAACTTACACGGCGCAGCGCTGTGAGCAAAGTCACTTTTCTAAAACGATCTTGACTCGTAGGGCAAGTGGACATGGTTCACGGTGCGGATGGACGAAGGAAGTCATTTCCCTTGGAGGTGCAATGGCTATAAGGCGAATGGAAAACGGACACTGCGTGGCGCCGTGAACAAAGTCACTTAACTACAATAATCTTGGCTCGTAGGGCGAGTGGACATAGTTCACGGTGCAGACGCAGGAATGAAGTCGCTGCCCTTGGAGGTAAAATGACTATAAAGCATATACAAGACTTACTCGGCGCGGTGCTGTGAGAAAAGTCACTTCCCTACAACGATCTTGGCTCAAGGGGCAAAGTGACATAGTTCACGATGCGGATGGACGAAGGAAGTCACTTCCCTTGTAGGAGCAATGGCAATAAGGCAAATGGAAAACTTACACGGTGCGGCGTCGTGAACAAAGTAACTTCCATACAATGATCTTGAGTCGTAAGGCAAGTTGACATGGTTTACGGTGCGGATACAGGAATGAAGTCACTTCCCTTGGCGGTGCAATCGCTATAAGGCAAATGGAAAACGGACCCGGCTTAGAGCCCGTGAACAAAGTCACTTCCCTACAATGATATTGGCTCGCAGGACGAGTGGACAAAGTTCACGGTGCAGATGCAGGAATTAAGTCGCTTCCCTTGGAGGTGCAGTGACTATAGCGCAACTACAAAACTTACACAGCGCGGCGCCGTGAGCACAGTAACTTCCCTACAACGATCTTGACTCGTAGGGCAAGTGAACATAGTTCACGGTGCGGATGGACGAAGGAAGTCACTTCCCTTGGAGGTGCAATGGCTATAAGGCTAATGGAAAACTTACACGGCGCGGCGCTGTAAACAAAGTCATTTCCCTACAACGATTTTGTGCTACTCTTTTTCTGTTGAACCCTTTAATTGGATCAAATTTTTACTCACGGGGTCGCCCACAATAGCAAAAGCAAAAAATTACACTCAAATTTTCATTTTAGTCAAACTTTGAAAATTATTAACTTTTTTCTCCGCGTGCAATAAAGTTTGGGAAAACAAAATAAAGTAGTCCCACTCTTTTTCTACAATAAACTTCTTTCCGATTGTCTTTAGCATGTCTGAGTGGCTCACGCTATGCGTTTCCGCAAAAGCAAAATTTCGATTTTTCCGAAAAAACTACCAAGTCCACAAATACATGATGAACATAATAGCGAATATTAGCAAAACTTGCAGCCTAATAACTTTTGAACGGCTGCTCAGAATGTTTTGGGGTTACAATATGCTGTAGCACCATTTTTTTACTGTCTAACGCACAATTTTTGTTTCTTCATTGCAACTTCTGGATGGCTAACGCTAAGCGATTTCGAAAAGTGGAAAAAAAATCTAAAATTTCAGAAGTCGAAAATTCAACCTTTAATAACTTTTGAACCGCTAGTCAATAAGGTTTTAGGTATTTCTAACGCACACAGACTGCTTGACCGCTCACGCTGAACCTTTAAAAAGGCGAAAAATTGGAGAGAAAAAAAGACCAACTTTGACTTCAAATAACTTTTAAACGAAGCTGCTGAAAATCTAAAAGACATGAGTTCAAATTTGTTCTTCAATTTTTTTTCTGTTGAAAATTTTCACAAGAATTTGATTTCGCTTACGGGATTGTCTACAATTTCAAAAATCAAAAAGTCAAAAATCTAAAATTCCACTTTTGCCTGACTTTGAGAGTCAATAACTTTGTTTTCCGCGTGCAAAATGGTTTGAGGGAACAATATGTTGTAGCCTTACTCTTCTTCTATGAGAAACTTGTTTCGATTGTCTCTAGTACGTCTGGGTGGCCAACGCTAAGCGTTCCCGCCAAAGTAAAATTTCATCATTTTCACCTGCCCGAGGGAACGGACCGCCGTTGCAGTGTCTATTACACTCGGGGGCATCAGCCATGGGGTCCCCTTGCGTTTCTGCATAAAAAAATAAGTGATTTTTCCATATTCGACACGGTCGAAGACATCATCATTCCCCCTACGGCTCGACCGCCACCTGATCAAACCTGCCTTCGTCGGTCTGCTCCCACGAGTCATCACTCCCCCTACGGCTGACAGTTTCCTGATCACCTCTGACTTCGTCGTTTTGCGCCGTCAAGAACACCACTTTCCCTACTACCGAACACGCTCTGATCACTTAGTGCTTCGTCGCTCTACTCCGTGAAAAATTGTAAAGTGACTGATAGTCACCCGCAGTGTATCGGCATGTAGTATATACAGGATAGGGGTCCTTCGTGAGAACAAATTTTTTGGGGGAACGTTAGTTTTCACGGAACATTGATCTTGGTTCATAGAGCAAGTGGACATAGTTCACGGTGCGGATGCCAGAAGAAAGTCACTTCGTCTAGAATTGCAATAGCTTTAGGGCAAATGAAAAACTTACACGGCGCGGCGCTGTGAACAAAGTCGCTTCCCGACAACGATCCTGGCTCGTAAGGCAAGTGGACATGGTTCACGGTGCGGATGGACGAAGGAAGTCACTTCCCTTGGAGGTGCAATGGCAATAAGGCAAATGGTAAACTTACACGGCGCAGCGCTGTATACAAAGTCACTTTTCTAAAACGATCTTGACTCGTAGGGCAAGTGGACATGGTTCACGGTGCGGATGGACGGAGGAAGTCATTTCCCTTGGAGGTGCAATGGCTATAAGGCAAATGGAAAACTTACATGGTGCGGCGCTGTGAACAAAGTCACTTCCCTACAACCATCTTGACTCGTAGGGTAAGTGGAACTGGTTCACGGTGCGGACACAAGAATGGAGACACTTCCCTTGGAGGTGCAATGGCTATAAGGCAAATGGAAAACGGACACTGCGTGGCGCCGTGAACAAAGTCACTTAACTACAATAATCTTGGCTCGTAGGGCGAGTGGACATAGTTCACGGTGCAGACGCAGGA